>APFE031122128.1:55361-73337 GCA_000404065.3 Pinus taeda
TTGAACAGCATGCGGGATCCCTGGTATCCTGGGAGGTGACTATTCCCGTCGAAGAAGTCCTCGCCCTCCAACAGAGCTTGCAAACCTGTCGCTTGAGAACACAGAAAACACTTGCAAACGAGTTGTTAGTGCAGAAAGGAACTTGGCATATAGAGACCAAGTTGAGCTTGTCATTCAACCGAGAATGGACAAGCTACAACAAGCGTACAAGATATACCAAGCCCAGAAGAGATCTGAGATAGCTGCAGATCTCTTCTCCCTAGACAATAGTGCCTTCAGGCAAAATGAAAAACAACTAGAAAGCAAAATGAAAATCACATGAACATTAAACGATACAAGTATACCTCATATACCAAGACATGCACCACACGAGAAGCTGCTAACTCCAAAGACTTTTATTATTAATAAGAATGCTGAATACACAATCCGGCAGAGTCTCCGCCAGCCCAATAGCTCGTTCTATGATATACAATAAGAGCCCAAGGCTCATATAAATAGGAAAACGGGAGACAATCCCAAGGCAAATTCCCAATGACAAATGTCAATAAGGTGAAGATCCCAATGAAGAAATGAGATGACAAGTGGCTTGATGACAATCCCAATGAAAAAATGGAATGACAAGTGGCTTGATGACAATCCCAATGAAAAAATGGAATGACAAGTGGCTGCTATGTGTTGATTGACTGAAGATAACTGCTGATAACTGCTGGAACTTATGCATGTGGCAATGCTGATCTAACTGCTTGTAAACTGCTGTTTACTTTGGCTGCCAATGAACTGGAGATAACTCACGTACTTGCTGTAACTGCCTTTGTAAACTTGAGTATAACTGCCCATATTAAATGCTGTGCTGAGATGTACGTACGGCTGAGAGTAAACTGCTGTAATATTCAACGTAAATATATTTGACTGCCAGCGTGGATTTCTGATTCATAAAACCGTTTGCTGAGTTGAATGATGGATGCCGTACGGACGTACGGACGTCATTTTTTGGTTGCCTGAGTTATGGATATGCTGCCAACGTATATTACCTTTGCTGATTTTATGCCCACGTAAATGCTGATCATTCCATTGACCATTCAACATACATTTTGACTTGATGAGGGTGGCTGCCGTACGGACGTACGGAAATCGTACGGAAATCGTACGGATTGCTGTACGGCTTTTAATTTTGGCCATGTGCTAATTATACATATGGTGGGCCCAATGCAATTAAACCTTTACCTTATAATTTTTCCAAAGTCAAAAATTAAATCAAAGCTTGAAATTCCATTTGCCTCATGACTTTGACTTTGACTTTGACTTTGATTTTGACTTTCTGAAATTTTGACTTGATGTGGGCCCCACATTGCTTGCCACGTCATCCTTGATCATCTGCTTAATCTCCATGTCAAAATTTGACTTATTTTGACTTTGGAAAAATTTTTAAATTTTTCCAATTATTCATTTTTTTGAATTTTTCTTCATTTTTTGCCACTGTCACTGGAAAAATTGCCTTTTGAGGGACTCTGAGTCATTTTTTTGACCCCCAAAGTAGGCTCTAGGAGAATGCTGGGCCTCTGAGGATGAATTTTGACTGGTCATATGCCCCAGGCATCTCCTAATGCCACTTATTTATGCCTTTATACAAAAAATAATTAAAAAATCTCGTTTTGCGGGAAATTTTTAACTATTAAAAAATCCTAGCTAGACTTAGCCAAATTCCACGAAACTTTACGTGTGATCTAGTATGGTAATATACATCGACCCTAGACACTAAGATGTGTCAGGGGCTCAATATTCAAACCGTCACCTCGGCTTTGGGGTGTGCACGAGTGAAAAAATCCAGAGAATTATCCCCCTCTAAAAAAGAAAGGAAACGAAAGGGATAATTCACCGGATAAAAAAAACACTCCAAGGTGTACTCGTTTGCTGATCGAGTCCCACATCCTAGGCTTGTTACAAATTCAAGAACATCATACTAGCATCACTTATTACAATTCCCCGTAGGGTGTGGAATCTGGGTACAGAGAAGAAATATGATGAGAAGATAGAAGGAGAGTTAAAAAACTCTGTTGACTGATGACATCTGATGGTACAAGTGTCTTCGGGATCATCCTTGGGCATGGAGTCGTCAAATAATCGTCAGGCGCTACTCCAGCAGTCAACACCACCAAACGCTTGTCAATGGAATCTCTGATAATCTTCTTCGCTTTGACATCAACCTTGGTGTACTTGTTCTTTGTAGCAGCGAGTGCATTTGATGGAGGCTCAGGGATTTTACCCTTCACATAGTCCAACACTTGTTGTTTTTCCAATGTCAGATCAAGAGACATCTTCCATCTGTGATAGTCAAACTTTTCACGGAGCTTATCTTTAGCCCGGAACTGGGATGAGGAACCGATTGAGCCTTTGACCTTGTCCAACTGTCTTCAATGATTGCTCTTTCACCCTTGCTTGGGCTTTGTCTTCACCTGAACTCTGATACCATGTAAATTTTTGGTATGTTCTATGCTTAAGAGCAATTTACTTCGATTTCTTAATAAGCCCAATATCAATATCTAGTTTAGCAATCACATCAGCAGGAGAGTAAAATGCAGATAGAACATAAATATAAAAGTAGAAGACAAGCCAAGACAAGAGGACACAAGATGTGGCACCAGCCAGGGACAAATCCTAATGTGGTGAAATCCTTGATCAATTCTTCTTATAATCTTCAATAGTTTAGCAGAGAGAGAGATAGTACAAATATACAAATATGATATTTTATGATAGCAACAACAAACCCTAACCAGCAAAGTCAACGCTCGTTAAACAAGTCAGATTTGACTTCCAAACAAGCTCAGTCAAAGTTCAATCAACTCGGTCTTCAACAACAAGATGTTTCAGCCCAAAGCAGTCCAAAAATCCTAGTCAAACATTGGTTAATTGCAGTCAAGCCTGCGGCTAGCCCTAGGACAGTCAATGCCGGTCAACGCAGGGTCAAAGTGGCCTTGAAAACTGTGTCCAAAACTACGACCTTCCAAGTAGAGGCAGCCTTACCCAATCCACAAACAAGGAGAGGTCAACGCTGGTCAACGCTGTCCAAAACAACACTTCTGCACCTCGGTCAAACTTGGTCAACACTGCCCTAACCAGAATGCCTTTCTTCCTTTGCATGCGTGAGAGATGTTGCCCCAGATTTGTGTTTCTAAACAAGTGAGTAGAGATCAATGTGACAGGATGAGATGGTGAAATAATGCCATGAGGTCTCCTCCTTTTATATGCCACGTTGAGGATGAAGTGGGGGTAAAAATGCCTGTTTTGTTTGCTAGCCGACCTTGACAAATTGTCAGTAATATGAATAAATTCATATCTCCATATATACAAGTCGGAATGGGATGATCTTTAGATCAATCCTACACCTCTCAGAGAGAGGAATCCAAAAAAATATCAGTTGCTATAAATAAGGTGACCCATATGGAGTTTGGCCCTAGTTGCCAATTTTAACGAGGAAGCATGAGTCCCTTCATATCTTTTCTCCAATGCTCTGTAGAGGGTGCCATGCCTTCATAGGTCATCCAAATAAGTTTTTGTTTGTACAAGACATAGTAGCTAAAGCTTTCACACATCTTGTCACTATTCGAAACAGTGAGATTACATTCACCATATTCTTCATTCATTTGGAGATATTCTGTGCACACAACACAATTCCAATTTTGGAAGGTATAAAGTCCACCTTATCTCCATAACAAAATTTTGCAGCAAGTTCAAATGCTTCCAGACCTCTAGGAATATTTGGTGACTGTACCCAGTTAATAGGTCTTTTATCATCTGCTAATTTGGAAACAATATTAGCTATCCTCCCAGACTTAAACAAGAGGGGAATCAAGTTTTCCCTTGGTGCTAGAATGCATATGCCATTCGAGTGCTGGTATGATTGCAGGCATGTTTGAACAAGATGTGCTCAGTACCCAATTTGTATTATACTTGAATATAAATGAGTGTGAGCATCCATCCTCAGACAATGGTCTGCAATGAAGATATCCAAATGGGTATTATGAGATTGATATAAAGAGCATTCAACATTGGCACACCAAGGTGGTGGCCTCTCTCTCTCCTCGAGTTCATGTTCATTATAGCTGTCATTTTACTCTTTTGAATCTGATGTTCATACGATTGAAAAGACTTGGACTTACATAATTTATTCTCAAGATGCTATTGAGCGCTGCTCTCCCCCTGAGATGTTTCACTTTTCAAGACTCTTGCTCTTCTAACACTAAAGATAATAATATTCTTCTTTTCCTTCATGAGCAACTCCTCCTGAAACTAGGTTGAATTCAATTTTTCATTGAAGTTAAACACTGGTCTCTTTTCTTCTTCTTCCACACTTCAATTATTTGTTTTCAATTTTTTGCTTTTCCTTTTGTGTCAGTGTCCATCTTCTGGCTGGGCCTTTTCAGGGTATATTGTATCTTGCAGTGTTTGGCTTTGTGTCCAGGATTGCTACATAGATAACACCTTATATGGCCGAGAAAAGAAACAAATCATGTGTGTTTTCTTGAGGCATTTATATTTCTCTTTACATCCTTTTTGCATTCAATAACTCTATGTCCAAATTCATTGCATAGATAACAGTAACCGTAGAAAGAGTTTATGTACCTGGTGGCTGATGTTCTCCTTTTGATTTTTTGTTTGAGGATATCTTCTTGCTTGTTGTAAGTTATGCTGATTAGTCTTGACTTTCTCTCTCTTACATTCTGCTGCTACATGTCCAAGTCGATGGTGAGAAAAACACTTGATATCTTTTCTAGGCGAAAAGAATCTCCTTTGAGATCTTTCGAATTTGTTCAACTCATTTCTAGGAGGCAATGACCTTTTTGAAAAATCATTTTCTGTGACTCAGTCTTTGGCTCTTGTTGTTGCTGCCTAGTATTGGTTGCCTCTTTGTTATTTACTCTGCTTGTACCTTCCTCTACAGGTCTTTTCAGCGCTGCTTCATTATCCTCTATGGATGCTTTTGAGCTACTATTTTCTTTCGAGTCCTTCATGAATGCTATCTCCTCTTCTAGCAGAACTTGTTCTTTTCATCTAACTCTCTTCTAGATGAATCAATCTCATCTTCTAATCTTTTATGTTGTAGGTCACTCTCCTTGAGTTTACTATAGATTACCTCTTCTAGTCTCCTTGCTTCTTCAAGTTGTGTTTTCAGGCTGACAATTTCCACATTGTACTCATGTTCTCTTTGATCACATATTTGCGACAGGTTTTTACAGTCTTTGCTCTCATTCTTCAATCTTTCTGTTTCAGCTAAGGCTATGTCAAATTTGGTTTGTTCTTTAACTAACTTTCCTTCACAAGAATCAAGTGCATAACATGTCTCATTTAATTGAACATTTTCCTTTTAGCAAGCCTTTTCCTTCCAACTATTTCTCTTTTCATTTTCTGCATTGTTGTTGCTAATCTCTCCTTCATGCATGAGCTCCAATCTTTCCCAAATTTCTTTTGCAGAATTTAGGTCTATTATTGTATCAAGATTCTTATTATGAAGATTGTATATATAACACAGTTGGCGTTAGCATTCCATTGTTTTTCTTGCACAGAGGAAGAGTCTTTATAGTAACCTTCATATACAAGCTTCCATACACCAGGTCCTTAAAAGCCCTTCCTAGAGAGCCTTCCATCTTGTCTTCCAAGACAAGCAAGCCACAATCTTGAGCCTCTATTGTGAATAGGCTTCTAGGATCACCTTTCATCCTATCTTTGATCTATTCATCTTCGTGATCCTTATCATATCGGGTCTCCTACCATCTGTCAAAGTTCGTAAAAAGTAGGGAGCTTTAGCTGAGGTGACAGTGGGCTATTTTGAGCAGTGACCCTTGCTAGTTTGAGCAATAATAATTCACTCTAATAAAATTACGGAATAGTGTGGAGAGGCCATTGGCTTAAAAAATAATGAAAAAGTAGAATTCGTGCAACGTATTATGTGAGTGTTGGTGCGAATGGTCTGCGGGATGTTTTGGCAGCATAAAAGGCTACAACGTAGAGCACGCACCGATCGAGTGGGGCACTTCAGTGGGTGATGGCAACACTGTTTGAATCGGAAATTACGACGGATGACGACATTGTTGGAAATACTGAGGGGGCGGGGTGAATCAGTGCTTTTCAATTGTTATTTTTCCAGTCAAAATATTTATGTTCAGAACAAAAGATGAACAACAAGAATAAATGCTTTTACTAATATAATCTTTGCAGTAAAATAGATACAATATATATATGGTTTCAATTTGTTGCCAAGCACTAACTTGGACTTTTGTGAGGCTCCAACCCATTGTTGCATGAAGCGCCACCCCCCCCAGTTCCAAGCCCTAAAGCGCGTCCCTTACGGAAGCGGCTAGGAAGCTTGGCCGAAAGCGCGCTTCCGAAATTCGGAAGCACCGCTTCCTGGAAATTCGGAAGCGTGGTACGGAAGCGCCGTTTCCAGGCCTCCGAAGCGTGCTTCGTACGACGCTTCAGGCCTCAGAAGCGTACGCTTCCCGTACACTTCCGTATGCTCCTGGAAGAGGCCGCGCGCAAGGAAAAAAATCATTTGTTTTTTTAATTTATGTTAACTTAGCATAAAGGGGGTGGGTTAGGGTGAGGTTAAGGTGAGGAATGAAGAGAATAAAGCCCCCATTCTTTCCTCATTTTCTCACTTTGAGTTTATGAGAGTTGGAGAAGAGAAGAGAGGAGAGGGGAAGAGAAGAGAGGAAATGAGAGGAGAAGAGAGGAGATCTTGCAGGATTGAAGGAGGAGGAGCTAGGAGGAGGAGGAGGAGGAGGAGCTTGGAGTAAGAGCTTGGAGGACTTCATCTAAAAGAGCTAAAGATGTAAGTTCAAACCCCAAACTCCCTTATTTTTTTGACAATTTTTTTGTATTTTTCTCCTCCCTCTCCTACTCTTTCCCATTGTTTCTACTTGCTCCTTTACTTACAAGTTGTCCACCACCTATATCCATATTCCAAGATGGTGTTCTTTTGGCTTCTATGTATCATTCCACTCTTGGTTTTAATGATGGCAAAGGGGAATAGGAATAGAAGGGAAGAAACACAAGAGGATAGTGGTCCCAATATGAGTGACCCAATGTATGATGAGGAGGAAGGGTTTGAAGAGAAAGGGGATGAACTTGAAGGGGACACTAAAACACAAGATCGGAAAGCTACATAACACCCTTGTGGAACTATGTGACCAAACTTGATGGGGGAAAGGGTGGTGGATCTTACAAATTTGTGTGCCCTCATGGTTGTCATGGAGGAAATCCATATTGTGGTTCATATACCCGTCTGAGGAGGCATCTTTGTGGGGTGCTGGATAGTGATGAAAAAAAGGGTCCTGTGGGGGTACAAATTTGCCCAAACATTTCAACTGAAGAAACAAGAAAATACATCCAAATAGAGATGGCTGCACAACAAAAAAACAAGAAACAAAAAACTCATTCTGACTCAAGTGCAACCTTTAAATTTGGTAGCTGCTCATCTCCTCATGGTACTTCTGCAAGCACTGGAGGTAGAAGAACAATAGGGGATTTCCTTAATGTCGCTGGGAGGGATGATGTGGATGGAAAGATAGTCCGTTTTATTTGTGCTTGCGGTGTACCATTCAATGTGCTTCGCTCTCCCTATTGGCATGAAATGTTAAAGGCGATCAATGAAGCCCTAAAAGGATACAAGGCCCCCAACTATGAGAAAGCTAGAACAATGTTATTAGAAAGAGAAAAAGCTAAGGTTCAAAGAGCTTTGACACGTTTTACAAATGAGTGGGTAGATTCTGGGGTATCCATTGTATCAGATGGGTGGACAAATATTAGAAACCAACATTTGATAAATGTTCTTGGTGTTTCTTATAGTGGTGTAGTATTTATTACATGTCATGACTCCTCCTCCATCACTGCATCTGCACAAAACATTGCAGATCTCCTACTGAAATCAATCAAAGATGCTGGTCCAAATAATGTGGTTCAAGTGATCACAGAGAATGTAGCAAATTATAAGGCAGCAGGAAAAATTATTGAGCGTACTTATCCATATATCTTTTGATCTGGGTGCCTGGTTCACACATTGAACCTTTTGATGCATGATATTGTGAAGCACAAAGAATGTCGGTGGATTACTGAGCTTTACAGGAGAGAGAAGCAGTTCATTAAATTCATCACATGGCATACACGGGTAAACTACTTCTATGGCACTTACTCCAAGTTGCAGTTGCTTAAAATTGCAAAGACAAGATTTGCTAGTTATTACCTCACCTTTAGGTGGCTAGTGAAGGTGAGACAAGCTTTAACTAATCTGGTGTGTGCTGAATCATGGGATGAAATTAACATTGACATAGATGGTGCTAATGCAGTCAAGGACACTGTTCTTGACAGTTACTTTTGGTCACAGGTTAAATATGTTTTGCTATTCACCAAACCAATTTATTACATGATCAAGTTTGCAGATTCAGATCGACTAGTAATTGGGGAGGTGTATGAGCAAATGGATAGCATGTTGGGGCAGATTAAAGACATTGTTGAGCCTAGAGATACCACCTTGTACAATTATATTCGTGCAGAGGTGGAAAACCAATGGGAAATGCTAAATGTTCCATTGCATGCATTAGCATATGTTTTGACACCTAAATACTATCATCCATCATGGATTTCAACACCAGCACCTGCGGGGGGGGAAGCATGAGAAAACCACACCAAGATCAAGAGGTTCACAAAAAATATATGGCTGCATTGAGTAAATTAATCCCTGAGGAGGAGGAGGCTACATTGTTACAGAGACAAGTGAGCAACTATACGCTTAACATTGGTCATTTGGGAGCATGCATGCAATTAAAGATTGAGAGACTTTCTTCTCTTGAGTGGTGGAACATGCATGGAGGGGGTACTCCACTTCTACAGGCTTTGGAATTGCGGGTGCTATCGCAAGTGGTAAACACTTCTTCTGCAGAGAGGTGTTGGAGCTCTTATTCTTTCATCCACAATGTTAAAAGGAACAGGTTGAGTTTACACTAGGCAAAGACCTTGGTTTATGTTCATTACAACTTGCGATTGTTGTCCAATTATTGTGAAGATGCAAAGTCTAATAAAGACTTGTTGATTTGTGACAAGAACCCAGAGGAGCCCAATTTGGAGGATGGAGTGTTGTGATTAGAGCAATTAGAGGATGCTCTTATCCAGGTATGTCCATTGTGGTATGAATTTTCCAATTTTTTTATAAAGCATTTCTCTAATTCATGTTTTTAATTTTTTTGTTAACTAGTGTTTTTTTTTTGCATGAATTTTTTGAGCGATTCCAGGATGATGATGATCGCGTTGATATGCCACCCCCACCCCCATCTGGTCCCTTGGTTCGTAGGTTCCATGGTTCAACACCAACAACAGGGGGTTGTTATTCATCAGTTTCAGTGCCACAACTTCCATAGGCACCATCTTCTTCATTGCCACCACGTGGAGGCCTGCCTCCGCGTTCTCTTCGTGGTGGAAGGAGGAGAGATTAGTAGATATATTCACAATCTACTACTTTTTGTCATAGATTACTCATTAGACTTGTAGACTTGTGAATTTGAATTTTGAACCTTTTTTGTCTTGGCGGTGACCAAGTGACATATTTTGTAAACATTATTATTTGAATTTTGGACATGACAAATGTTGACAATTGCTCACTTGCTAGATAAATCATAATATGCTCTATGTTTTATGTTTTATAATATGCTTCAATGTTTTATGTTTTATAATATGCTTAAAAATTTGATGTATGTTTGTAATAGCTAGAATATAGATGATTGTTGTACATACTAGTAACTACAATGGAATCATGGATGCCATATCTATCTTGATTTATGCAAAAATATGCATGTTTTTGGAAAATGATGCTTCTGTGGCCTCGCTTCAGAAAAACGTCCCTGCTTCGTCCCCGCTTCATGCAACATTGCGAGTCCAACCTCCAGAGCACCAACTCTGTTTTTTCAAGGCACCAACCTTGGACTTAGGAGCACCAACTCCCAGGACACCAATCCTTCCAGTTCTGAGGCACCAACCTCAAGGGCTCCGACCCAATCTTGTCAAGGCATGTTTGATAGTGATTCTTTTCTCCCAAAACTCTTCTTTACCGAATTCTGTCTGTTTATAGCTTCACTGTAGTCTCGTTGCTACAGCATCAATGGCAACCAGTGTTCATATGAAGAAGTCTTTATAGCTCTTCATGCTGTCCACATAGAGTTTGCAAAAGTTGTCTCATGATTATATCAAATAGCCATCATGATCTCTGATAATGTCTCCACACAGCGTTAGTGAGTCTACTATTAGCTGCACTAAGCTCTTCATGAGAACCAACTCTTTGTTTCAAGCCTCTGTTCTACCAGTGACAGTAAATGCTTCAGGCGTAACTGATTCTCACTGTTCTCTTACTTTCCAGAAACAAAATCACATATGCTTCAATGCCAGTGCTAGCTACTGCTCCCTTGAAACGATGTTAGATAAAACTTTATTTATTATATCACAAAATTGTTCTTTAGAATGCATTATGTACCTGATTAATTCATCACAGGTCCGAGTCTTTTATAGGGTAGCACGATTAACAGAGCTGCTCGTCCTTCAACTGGCTCCTATTCGGTTGGACCTTCGTCTTCCTTCTCTCCTGCTGGACCTTTGACCTCTTTCTATACTGCTGGATCGTTGGCTTCCTTCTTTCTTCCAATTCACCAACAACAACTGCATAAAGACAATTCTCTGTTTTCTTATCTTGATACGCCTGACCTTTGGCTTCCCTTTCACTCGCTTGAGCTTGAGCTTCCTTAACGCTCATTCGACCTTCTGGATTTCCTCCTCCGGTCGCTTTAGCTTCCTCTACGCTCGCTTGACCATCTGTGCTTGCTTGACACTTCGGCTTCTTGATCCATGGCTTCCTCTGTGTATTCGAGTGTTCCAATACTCACAGGACACGTTCGAGAGGAAGAGAGGCCGAAATACAAAGAATTGTTGCTTATTAAAAAATATCAGAGAGGTCCTTTTTCCTTTAATAATATTCATACATTAGACTTCATTATTTACAGAGGATTTCATTGGAGAGACTGTACCAATAGGGAGGTCCCACATGCCACATCACAATCGCAATCGCCATCGCCATCACAATCGCAGCTTTCAGGAGGTCTTTTATAAGTCATGTCTGTAACATCGCCGGTGGCCGATTACCGATTGTGCCTACTGGATGCAATATGATTATAAACTGTTGTTAATAATAATCAATGAATGGATTGAATTGATTTACAATGAGCAATGAAGCTCAATAAATAATACAAATGTATTTACAGAAATAGAAACACCAAGTTTGTACCAAGAAATAGAAACAACAAGTTTCTTCTAAGAAACTACTAATAAGATCACAGACGATTTTATCCGAATGAGCATTAAACACGAAAATAACATTATTCTAATACCCTACCTTAATGCTCAATCTATTTACAACACCTATAGACCCTTTGAATTTTACAAACTTATCAGGACCAAGGGGCTTGGTGAAGATGTCTGTTGGCTGCTCCGTTGTGGGAACATACAACAACCAAACGGATCCATCTTCAAGAAGCTGTCGAATGTAGTGACAATGGGTTTCCACATGCTTTGTTCGTTCATGGAAGACTGGATTCTTGGCAAGTTTGAGCACTCCCTGATTATCACAGAACAAGGGAGTAGGCCTGCCTGGGAAACATGCATATCCGCAAGCATACGTCGAAACCAAACTGCCTCACAAGATGCCTTAACTGCTCCCCGATACTCTTCTTCTGTTGAGGAGAGAGCTAGTGCCTGCTGCTTCTTACTAGTCCAGGTGACAGCACCGGATCCCAGACTAAACACATACCCAGCTGTAGATTTACGGTCATCAACTGAACCGGCCTAGTGAGAATCTGTGTAACCACTGAGAGTGGGATCGGAACTCTGAGTGTGCAAAAGTCCATAATCAGGAGTGCCACGCACATAACGCATCGCATGCTTCACTGCTATCCAATGATCAGCCTTAGGAGATAACATGAAGCATGAAATGTAGCTCATTGCAAAACTGATGTCAGGTTTAGTGGCAGTAAGGTAGATGAGGCTACCCACTAATTGCCTTAATAAAGTTTCATCCACAAGTGGTGAGGATGACTGAGCTGAAAGTTTGGGACCTGGTTTCATAGGAGTCATGGCAAGTTTGCAATCGTGCATTCTGAACCTGTCCACAAGATTTTTGGCATACTTGGACTGAGAGAGAAAGATTTTGTTCTCAATCTGCCAGACTTCAACCCCCAAACAATAATGAAGAAGTCCCAAATCTGTCATATCAAAAGTGCTGCACAAATCCTGTTTGATCCCATGGATCAAATGTGCTGAGCTACCAGTAATGATAAAGGTCATCCACATAGACAACCACAAACAAAATATCATCACTAGTATGCTTGATATACAGGTTTGCATATGATGGACTTTGCTGAAAGCCATGATCTTTTAGGTACTGATCAATTTTCATGTACCAATCTCGAGGAGCTTGTTTCAGACCATAGGGTGCTTTAACTAATCTACAGACTTTCTGTTCTTGATTGGCAACCTTGAATCCCGGAGGCTGTGTCATGTAGACTTCTTCCTGTAAGTCACCATTTAGAAAAGCACTCTTTACATCCATCTGATGGACTTTCCAATTGAACTGAGCTGCTAAGGCAAGGACAAGCCATATGGTACTCATCTTGGCTGTAGGAGCAAAGGTCTCCTCATAGTCGATGCCTTCCTTCTGTGAGAACCCTTGAGCAACAAGGCGAGCTTTATACTTTTCTAGGGTTCCGTCAACTTTGTATTTCACTTTATATACCCATTTGCAGCTAATGGGTTTTTTCCCCACAGGAAGATCAGAAAGGGTCCAAGTGTGATTCTTCTGAAGACTCTGGAATTCAGCTTCCATAGCTTGTTCCCACTTAGGTGTACCCTTAGCCTTTGAATAGGTTTGAGGCTCAAAAATACTATGCAGGTTAGCCATAAGAGCAAATTTTACTGTACATTGTTGTTTGCTCTTATTTCTGGAAGTTCTACCTTCATGGAGCTCATTATCCCAGAGATCACCAATAGTTTTAGTCCACTATTTAGGCCGGAGAGTAGAGGAGCCAATATCAGGAGGAGGTGGAGGAGGCTCAGGAACAATAGGAGCACCAAGAGGAGGGTTATATTCTGGAGGAAGATCAAGTAGTGCATCATCAAATACTGACGCTGCATCATCCCTCCCATCAGGTGGACCTACTGGAAGAACACTGTGACGCTGATCCTCAGAACACTGCTTAGAAGGAGGAGACTGAAAGAATCCTCTGTCTTCATCAAATACTACATCCCTACTGAAGCTAAGATGACCAGTGGCTATATTTATCAGCCTATAGGCCTTGTGGTGATCAGTATACCCTGTCATCATGAGTTTTTGACTTTTGGAATCCAACTTAGAGTGCTTAGCAGCTGAAATCCAAACATATGCAACCGAGCCAAATACTTTGAGGTGACTGATCTTAGGCTTACTGCCAAACCAAACCTCTTCGGGAGTCTTCCGCTTAACAGCCTGAGTAGGTGATCGGTTAAGAAGATAGACAACAATAAACACTGTTTCAGCCCAGAATTTGTTCGAAACACTCCTATGTTGTAACATGGAACGGGCCATTCAACAACTGTACGGTTGCGATGTTCGACAACACTGTTCTGCCGAGGAGTGTAGGGTGTAGTTAACTGGCATTTGATGCCATGAGTATCACAGAAGTTGGAGAAAGCAGAAGAACAAAATTCCCCCCGTTATCTGTCCTAAGATTTATGGTATTACAACCAGACTCTTTTTCAACCAAGGACTTAAACTTCTGAAAGATCCTAAATACATCAGATTTATGTTTTAGAAGATACACCCACATCTTTCTATTGAAATCATCTGTATTAGCAAAAAATATTTGCAACCAGTAATAAAAGATGTATTCATAGGACCACAAATATCAGTATGAATTAACTGGAGTACCTTAGATGCGCGCCAAGATTCTCCATCCTTGAATGAAGACCGATGTTGCTTGCCAGCTTGATAGGGGCTACACACTCCCAACTGCTGAGTCTGAATATCAGGTAACCTTGACACAAGTCCTTCCCGAGATAGCTGAGAGAGATATTGAATGTTTAGATGCCCATATCTCTGATGCCACAAAGTGCTGATGGGAGAAACACACGCTGCTAGAGCCACTTCTTGAGAATCACCAGTGTCAAGAAGCCTGTATAGGCTATGATCTTTCAGGCCAACAGAAACCGTAAGACGAGTTTCCCTATCAATAATGGAGCACTTGTGTGCACTGAACACCACATCGAGTTGAGGAGAGTTCCTCATAATCTGGCTGACATACAATAGATTAATTTCCATACCAGGAACATAGTACACATTCAAGAAGATGAGTGTGCGCCCACCAGACTGGATCTGAAAAGTATTAGGAGGCTTGGGGTTCATTTAGAAACATACACGAAGAGAACGAATTGATGTAGAGCTTAATTTCCAGGGCTAGGAAGATGAGAAATTCGAACTAAGTGATCATTCTGCAATAGAGGGGTAGGGATAGTTCGAGAATACTGAGCAGACAGGCAGAGAGCCACTAGTGGAGGCAACGCAACATCTAGATAGACTGACGTTGGGCCAGTCTGGCCCCACACAGTCTTGACCCAGCGCTAGAAGGGCCAACGCAGAAGTGAGGCTGCCCTCATGCTGAAAACCGGAAACTACCAGAGAACTTCCAGTCGGGAGAGGTTGATGCAAAAATTCCAAGAGGCAGAAGAGACAATGTAGGGCTAAATCAAACCCTGTAAGGTTGACGTAGGGCCTACGCAGGGCCAACATAGAGATATTCAGGGTTATAGCCAGTTTTGTTGTCGGATCAACTAGAAACTGCCTGTAGAAGTGAGGTAATCTGACTCAGTTTTTCGCCATTATATTTTTCTCTGTAAATAGAATGCTGGGTGGGCATCCAACATTGTATTCATAACTTTTGCTTAACTATTTTCTCCAAAAATAACAATGTCCTATGTATCTTGTTCTTTGCTCAGTTTCTTGTTTCATGTAATCAAATTAATTTGGTATAGGCTGTAGAAGTAATTTACTTCAATATTATTCAGAAAATAACTTGATAATGTATATTAAAATCAAGTAGGAGAAGTAAATTCAGTTTTGCTGCAGTAGGGGTGACTTGAGTGTGGGAATTTTCACATGGTATCAGAGGATTGGTTTTGAAACAGGAAGAGCATATCCAACATTGGGCAGAGAGACCAATAGCTGCATTTGGCAGCAATTCGAATCCCCTTGAAGGGATTGCACAATCCTTGCCAGGACAACAGAGATTTTGAGGAATTTTCTCTCTGAGAGAGTCGATAGAGGTACGATTTCTAGTTCGTGAGCTTGTAAAGGCAGAGGGAGCGACACAGAGCCTTAGCGCAGTGCTTGAAGGGCATAGTTTCTGACGGGGTAGAAATCCGTCGGAAAAGAGTGAAAACACATAGAAGGGGAATTTTCTCCTTAGAGGACTTTTCTCGCCAAAAGTTCAAATTTTTTCACTTGCCGGGAAGTAGACTAGTACTAAGCGGTGACTAGAAGAGTCAATTTGAAAGTTTGGGTGAGATGGCATCACATGGGCTCAGAGATCGGGACAGGTTGGAAGGAGCTTCCAACTATATCATATGGAAGACCAAAATCTTAGCTGTTTTTGGAGGAGTACGATCTCGAAGCTTACATCAAGAGTGTTGTGGCTGTTCCCGTAGACAATGATCAAAATAGGAAGTACAAGGCCGAGCAGGGAAAGGCGAAAACGTTCATACTTGGTGGATTTCGAGATCATGTGGCCTCACACTTGTAGGGCAAAGATACAGCCTGAGAAATGTGGGAAGCTTTGTCTTCATTGCGTGAAGGTTCTTCCGAACAGTGGAAGATGTACTTAGAACAAAAGGTGCAACGAACATTGATGTAGAAGGGAGAACATGTTAACTCCCATCTTCAACGTCTTCAGGACACCAGAGACTAGCTAGGTGCAGTGGGGTCCATTCCTCAGTCTACTGCAATGGTAAGGACTAACCTGAATGGAGTCTCGGATGAATGGCAAGTCTTTGTCCAAAGTATATTGGGTAGGGAAAGACTACCTTCATTGGAGGAGATGTGGGCAACCCTTCAACAGGATCTGGTTAAGGTCAACCTCAATGGCAGCGATGGGAGTGGCACAAGGACCAAGGAGGAGGAGGAGAACGCAACTCTAGCATCAAAGGGATAGCAAAAGCAGAAGCGGAAGGACATTTTGAAGGTGAAATTTTTTAGATGTGGCGAGATGGGCCACTTTGCAATCTAATGTCCTTTGAAGCAAAAGGACAAGGATGAGAAACATGATCCTAAGGCTGATTCAAGAAAAATCGATGAAGATGAGTTTGCCATGAGTGCCCACGCAACTCCAGGAGGGAAATTGGGCGATATAGAACTATAGTTGGGAGGACTACATGTGGGAAGGATCCTTGAGGAGTCCACCTCTTGGATCAATTCCTTGCTACAGGAGCCCGAGATTCAGCAGTAGCGAGATGGACTTAGTGTCAGATGATGCAGTGGGTTTGTTGGAGAGACAAATGCAGTAGCTTGAGACCAGAGACTCATCAACGCATAACAAGGTTGGTAGTAGTGCAAATGGCGCAATGCTAAAGTTAGCAGCAACGCAGAAGATTCAGAGGGTAAGAGACTAGTAGCAGTTGGATTCCAACAATCACATGGTACTATGCTGAACACAGTTAATTCAGTAATTTTGGGTTTTTTTCAGTTGCTTCTCCTAGCAACTGAGTTGCAGTTCGAATGGACTATTAGCAGTGGCGGTGCTAGCAGCATAGCAAATGCAACATTTGAGAGGGAGCTGTAGCACAGATGCAGTAGTGGCAGTGGTAGTGTCTTTGGCAGTAGTACAATAGAAACAGTAGCATAATGTTGATGGAAACAATAGTGTGAAAAGGAGATGCTTCAGAGACAGAGCAACATGTAGTTGGACATTGTTGCTAGATCACTTTCCTCGCTAAGCGAGAGTGCTAGTTTTTTTTGGTAGCATCAGATGTCCTCTAGCCATGAAAATTGGTGGAGAGGCTAGCACATGAGTTCTAAAGAACCCATAAAATGTTTGGTGGAATTCCACCCAGATTGTATTTTATTAAAATAATTAATATTTTTAATGGGGTTCCTAAGTTTCAACTTAGGAAAATTAAAGTATTAATGGGTATGTTATCCTGCATAATGTCCCCGACTGAGAGGAGATCGACAGAGGTAACCATGGACCAAGCTTTCAGTTTGGTAGCTAGCCCTACCAAACCATAGAGGGCTCTTGTTAATTTTAGGTATGTTCTATGCTAGAGCAATTTATTTAAATTTTAACAGTTAGCAATCACATCAACATTAAAGTAAACTACAGATAGAACATAAATATAAATCGTAGAAGACAAGCCAAGACAAGAGGACACACGATCTGGCGCTAGCTAGGGACAAACCCCAATGTGGGGAAACCCTTGATCAATTCTTCTTTTATTTTCTTCAAAGTTCAGCAAAGAGAGAGAGCTAGTACATTTACAATAGAAGTCAATATTTTGACTTTCAATATCGCATGAGATCAGTTGAAGACATATTGCTTCAACTGATTCTCTACGGTGACTCCTTCACCTATCATAGCGCTGCCTGTCGTCCATTTACTGCACATAACCGTGTGACACCATGCTGTACTGTCACATGTGTTGAACCTTGATCACTGAACTGCTCTGCTCTCATCATCATGCTGCCCATTACACTGTTCCTTACTTAACTTGCTCATCATGTTACATCTTTACGTCATCATTCCTTTTGCTGAGATCATCATGATGCACATTCACATTAGTGCCATTGAGATCATACAAAGATCATTCCTTATATACTTATTGATCACCAAGTATAAGTCATATCCCTACAGATTTGACTGGGAGAAT
>APFE031122128.1:73567-91898 GCA_000404065.3 Pinus taeda
GGGGGTGGGGGTGGCATATCAACACGATCATCATCATCCTGGAATCGCTCAAAAAATTCATGCAACAAAAAAAAAAACACTAGTTAACAAAAAAATAAAAAACATGAACTAGAGAAATGCTTTATAAGGAAAAATTGGAAAATTCATACCACAGTGGACATACCTGGATAAGAGCATCCTTTAATTGCTCTAATCACAACACTCCATCCTCCAAATTGGGCTCCTCTAGATTCTTGTCCCAAATCAACAAGTCTTTATTAGACTTTGCATCTTCATAGTAATGGGACAACAATCACAAGTTGTAATGAACATAAACCAAGCTCTCTGTCTGGTCTAAACTCAAACTGTTCCTTTTAACACTGTAGATGAAAGAATAAGAGTTCCAACACCTCTCTGCAGAAGAAGTGTTTACCACCTGTGATAGCACCCGCAATGCCAAAGCTTGTAGAAGTGGAGTACCCCCTCCATGCATGTTCCACCACTCAAGAGAAGAAAAAGTCTCTCGATCTTTAATTGCATGCATGCTCCCAAATGGACTAGTGTTAAGCGTATAGTTGCTCACCTGTCTCCATACCAATGTAGCCTCCTCCTCATCAGGGATTAATTTACTCAATGCAGCCATATATTTTTTGTGAACCTCTTGATCTTGGTGTGGTTTTCTCTTGCTTCCCCCCCCCCCAGGTGCTGGTGTTGAAAGCCATGATGGATGATAGTATTTAGGTGTCAAAACATATGCTAATGCATGCAATGGAACATTTAGCATTTCCCATCGGTTTTCCACCTCTACACGAATATAATTGTGCAAGGTGGTATCTCTAGGCTCAACAATGTCTTTAATATGCCCCAACATGCTATCCATTTGCTCAACACCTCCCCAATTACTGGTCGATCTGAATCTGCAAACTTGATCATGTAATAAATTGGTTTGGTGAATTGCAAAACATATTTAACCTGTGCCCAAAAGTAACTGTCAAGAACAGTGTCCTTGACTACATTGGTATCATCTATGTCAGTGTTAATTTCATCCCATGATTCAGCACACACCAGATTAGTTAAAGCTTGTCTCACCTTCACTAGCCGCTTAAAGGTGAGGTAATAACTAGCAAATCTTGTCTTTGCAATTTTAAGCAACTGCAACTTGGAGTAAGTGCCATAGAAGTAGTTTACCCTTGTATGCCATGTGATGAATTTAATGAGTTGCTTCCCTCTCCTGTAAAGTTCAGTAATCCACCCACATGCATTGTGCTTCACAATATCATGCATCAAAAGGTTCAATATGTGAACTAGGCACCCAGACCAAAAGATGTGTGGATAAGTACGCTCAATAATTTTTCCCGCTGCCTTACAATTTGCTGCATTATCTGTGATCACTTGAACCACATTATTTGGACCAACATCTTTGATTGATTTCAATAGGAGATCTGTAATGTTTTGTGCAAATGCAGTGATGGAGGAGGAGTCGTGACATGTAATAAATACTGCACCACTAGAAGAAACACCAAGAACATTTATCAAATGTTGGTTTCTAATATTTGTCCACCCATCTGATATAATGGATACCCTAGAATCTACCCACTCATTTGTAAATCGTGTCAAAGCTCTTTGAACGTTAGCTTTTTCTCTTTCTAATAACATTTTTCTAGCTTTCTCATAGTTGGGGGCCTTGTATCCTTTTGGGGCTTCATTGATGGCCCTTACCATTTCATGCCAATAGGGAGAGCGAAGCACATTGAATGGTACACTGCAAGCACAAAGAAAACAGACTATCTTTCCATCCACATCATCCCTCCCAACAACATTAAGGAAATCCCCTATTGTTCTTCTACCTCCAGAGCTTGCAGAAGTACCATGAGGAGATGAGCAGCTACCAAATTTAGAGGTTGCACTTGATTCAGAATGAGTTTTTTGTTTTTTGTTTTTTTGTTGTGCATCCATCTCTATTTGGATGTATTTTCTTCTTTCTTTAGTTGAAATGTTTGGGCAAATTTGTACCCCCACAGGACCCTTTTTTTCATCACTGGCCAGCACCCCACAAAGATGCCTGCTCAGATGGGTATATGAACCACAATATGGTTTTCCTCCATGACAACCATGAGGGCACACAAATTTGTAAGATCCACCACCCTTTCTCCCATCAAGTTTGGTCACATAGTTCCACAAGGGTGTTGATGTAGCTTTCCCATCTTGTGTTTTAATGTCCCCTTCAAGTTCATCCCCTTCCCACCCTTTCTCCCATCAAGTTTGGTCACATAGTTCCACAAGGGTGTTGATGTAGCTTTCCCATCTTGTGTTTTAATGTCCCCTTCAAGTTCATCCCCTTCCTCTTCAAACCCTTCCTCCTCATCATACATTGGGTCACTCATATTGGGACCACTATCCTCTTGTGTTTCTTCCCTTCTATTCCTATTCCCCTTTGCCATCATTAAAACCAAGTGTGGAATGATACATAGAAGCCAAAAGAACACCATCTTGGAATATGGATATAAGTGGTGGACAACCTGTAAGTAAAGGAGCAAGTAGAAACAATGGGAAAGAGTAGGAGAGGGAGGAGAATGGGAAACAATGGGGGCTTTTCTAGATGAAGTCTTCCAAGCTCCTCCTCCTTCTCCTAACTCCTCCTCCTTCACTCCTCCAAGATCTCTCTTCTCCTCTCCTTTTCTCTCTTCTCTTCTCCTCTCCTCTTTTCATTTCTCCAACTCTCATAAACTCAAAGTGAGAAAATGAGGAATGAATGGGGGCTTTATTCTCTTCATTCCTCACCTTAACCGCACTCTAACCTCATCCTAACTCACCCCCTTTATGCTAAGTTAACATAAATTTAAAAAAAATTTAGAAAGAACAAATGATTTTTTGCCTTGCGCGCAGCCTCTTCCGGAAGCGTATGGAAGCGTACGAGAAGCGTACGCTTCCTCCTCCGAAGCGCAGTAAGAAGTGCGCTTCAGAGGCCTGGAAGCGACGCTTCCGAATTTCCAAGAAGCGGCAAAAAATTCGGAAGCGTGCTTCTGGCCAAGCTTCCTAGGCGCTTCCGTAGGGGACGCGCTTCGGGGATTGGAACTGGGGGGGTTGGGGGGCGGGGCTTCGTGCAACATAGCTTCATACCCTAACCACTGCTTGGTATTATTGTGAGACTGCTTCAGGAATACGTCTTGGATCTACTTCATCAATGGTGTGCCAAGATTGTAATGTTGCTTCGGAGATCATTGGGACTGAGAGGATGCGAGACAGTGAGAAGACCGAAACTCCATGAGCGCGTAACTGTCTTCATTAACTGTTTCTATGTCTGTGTATTTTGGAGTCTCCATTACCTGCGTATATGAGTCTTTATAACAATGTTTTGTCATGCCTTGACCCAATACCTCTGCAGCTTGATACCTTGGCTGCGGCTAACTGTGTTTCCATATATAACTGCGGGTTCCATATATAATTACGGGTTCTATGACTGTGTTTCAAACTGTGGGTTCTATATATGACTGTGTTCCATATATGATTGCGGGTTCCATATATGGTTGCTTTCCAATCTGCAGGTTCCATATATGTCTGCATTCCAAACTGCGGTTTCCATATATGACAATGGGTTAGGGTAGTAGATAGGGCATCACGTTGACTGTAATTCATCGAAACGTTTAGGGCTTCACGTGCCTGGGATCTTTTCCCCTCATCTGCATCTAGACTGCTTCATGATCGTTATTTCTGCGTTTTAGATCTAGGGCATCATTTGTACATAGGCCAGCGTATCCTTTATGTGTTTTCCTTCTCCAAAAACCCAAGACGTAGAGAGGAGATCACACATAAAGAGGATGTCACTAATGACTCCAAATCCTCTCTTATTTTATACTAAAAACGTAGAGGTTGAATAGACTCATCGGTTGGGCTTCTCAGCCTACTTAAGATGCTGGTCGACTTAACAATTTATCCATAACATAAATAAATTCATAACTTCATAAATACTTATTGGAATCGGATGATCTTTAGATCAATCCTACACCTCTCGATGAGAGTGATCCAATAAAAATATCATCTGCCATAAATAAGATGACCCACATGGAGTTTGGCCCTAGTTGCCAATTTAATACTCCCTCTCAACTAGGGAGAACTCCATCCGTTGAACCATATGTCTGACTGTACTTATCTCTGGCATCAGTGCACTCCACTGCTCTGCTCTGCTCAGCTTTGTTGGTTTTGCTCAACTCTGCTGGCTCGGCTTTGCTCTGCTCAGCTCTGTTGGCTCTGCTCAACTCTGATGGCTTTGCTCAACTCTGTTGGCTATGCTCAGCGCTACTCTGCTCTGCTCAACTTTGCTCTGCTCTGCTGAACCATGAAGAAGAAGAATTGATCGAGAATGTCTCATACCATTCTCCACTAGCTTGAAGTCAGTCTCAGAGTGCGTACCACTAGTCCCAGACCAGTGTCAACCGACCCAAAGTCACCGTCATAGTGGGTACCACTCCTACTACTGGTCCCAGAGCAGTATCATCAGCCTCAGAGTGTGTACCATTGGTCCCAGAACTGTCTTAACTGACCTGAAGTCAGCGTCATAGTAGGTACCACTCCTACTACTGGTCCCAGAGCAGTCCTCCACTGACTTGAAGTCAGTCTCAGAGTATGTACCACTAGTCCCAGACCAATATCATTGATCCTAGATCAATGAAGGTCATCTTAGCATAGGGAATACGGTTGATACAACGGTGCATTTATCGGTACTACTATGGCCCCTATCCTCATTTCCCTGCTCATTGATCAGATGAGAGGTACTTCCCATGAGTCCCAAACTGCATCGGTAGGATGCCTCGACAGGAGAACTAATCAATCCTGTCCTCACAGGAGAACTAATCATCCTGCTACACAATCATCGTGGAGAACACATCATCTAGACCTCACATGAGAACTAATCATCTTGCTACACAATTGTCATGGAGAACACATCATCCAGACCTCATAGGAGAACTAATTATCCTGCTACACAAGAGAGCGAATCATCTTGTCCCACAAGAGAGCGAATCATCTTCTCCACAGGAGAGTGAATCATTTTGTCCACAGGAGAGCGAATCATTTTGTCCACAGGAGAGCGAATCATGCTATCCCACAAGAGAGCGAATCATCTTGTCCCAGTGCGCACTACCAAGGGAGGGTGAGTCACCCTGTGGTCGTATGTTGCTCCAGTAAGAACCACAAGCTCCCAGAGCTCCCAGAGCTCAATGTATGCAACATACATGACCCTTTTTACAAGGGTCTCTCAACGACTCCAAGCCGTTTTGAGGAAAATCACTAATTTGATCTTTTCTCGGGGCTTTGACAAAGTGTAGCGACTTGTACATCATCTCAGTGCGATGGAGCCTCCTTGGAGCAATCATTGAATATGGGATTGCTCAATAATCGAATCCCACCTCTGGTTGTCATAGAGAATCACAATGGTATTCATCATGTGTGCTCACTGAAGAGTTTCCACAACCAGGCAATTTCATTCGTAGTTATGTATCCGGTCTCGGCGGTACTTGTAACAACTGACTTCTGCTTCGTGCTCATCCATGATATCGAAGCAGAATCCAAAGAGAAACATCACTAAGAAGTGCTCTAATGATCCTCCACACTGCCTTCCCAGTCAGTATAATCACACAGTTTCAAATTTCTGGCAGTGTATCTTAATCCATGAGAGATTGTGCCCCGAAGATATCTCAGAGGATTCTTGGCATCAATCCAGTGAGGCTCAACCAAATGTGAGCTCATCATGCTAATTGCAAAACATATGTCCGGACAGAAGTTCACCAAGAACATCAACGCGAATGAGCTTATGAAACTCAGAGGCATTTCCCAAATCTGGTTCGACATCACTACCATATAACTTCTAAAAGTTAAGTTCCTCGAGGTAGTCACAGGCTTGCAGTTTATCATTCCGCATCTGGAATCCAACTCCCTCTTACTTCTGGAAATGAGAGGGTCTGCACCTGTTAGAAATAGGTCGTTCTCATAAGGCGCTGGTATGAGAGGTCTATCATCCACAACCTTTGGATGGTTTGGATCGGTTTCACTCTTAGTGAATCTCAACTTCATCAGACAGCTATCGATCCTCTCATACTACGCCCGAGGTGTTTTGCTTCAAGCCATAAAGGGCTTTCTTCCACCTGCATATGTGAGATTCCTGATTATCAATCTCAAACCCCTCGGGTTGTTCCACCCCTGTGGGCCTGCTACATGAGGGGAATGGTCCCCTTGTAATATTTTCTTTCGGTACATCTCAGACATGTACTTTCATGCTCTATTGAATTCAGGATTCCCTGTCACCATCTGACTCACAGACCTCTGGTGCTATGTGTCAATGGTCATGGTCCCCAGTGGACTTCCTTACCATCGATGAGTGCCACCTTAAAACCTTCGACTTCCATTCCTGGGGTTTCTTTCTTTCTATGAAGAGTCGACCATTTTCTTGATGACTTGCATTACCAGTCATTCCTTTCATCATTGAAGATGTCCCTGGAATGATCGTTATCTTCATCAAGAGATGTGTCTCTGCCATTCGGAGACTCCTCCACGTAATGGCCGAACTTATTTCAATGCATTCGCCTTTCCTTCCACCCTTCGATTCGAACTTCCCAATGAAGTGATCTTTAGGCAGGCCATTAGAAACTTCCGCTATGCTAATCTGATAATATTCTCTGCTTTGATTTCACCCTTGGTGAATTTGAAGAGGGATGAGGAACACATTGATCTTTTGTCTTCTCCCATCTGTCTTTGGAGATTGCTCTTTCACTCTTCCTTGGGCATTGTCTTCACCTCAGCTCTGATACCATGTTAATTTTAGGTATGTTCTATGCTAGAACAATTTATTTAAATTTTGACAGTTAGTAACATCAACATTAAAGTAAACTGCAGATAGAACATAAATATATATCGCAGAAGACAAGCCAAGACAAGAGGACACATGATGTGGCGCTAGCCACGGACAAACCCCGATATGGGGAAACCCTTGATCAATTCTTCTTTTATTTTCTTCAAAGTTCAGCAGAAAGAGAGAGATAGTGCATTTACAATAGAGGTCAATAATTTGACTTTCGATATCGCATGAGATCAGTTGAAGACATATTGCTTCAACTGATTCTCTAAGGTGATTCCTTCACCTATCATATTGCTGCCTATCGTCCATTTGCTACACATAACCGTGTGACACCATGCTGTATTGTCACATGTTGAACCTTGATGACTGAGCTGCTATGCTCTCATCATCATGCTACCCATTATGTTGTTCCTTACTTAACTTGCCCATCACGCTGCATCTTTACTTCATCATTCCTTTCGCTGAGATCATCATGATGCACATTCACATTCACATTAGTGCCATCGAGATCATACGAAGATCATTCATTATATACTTATTGATCACCAAGTATAAGTCATATCCCTACAAATTTGACTGGGAGAACGCCGATATATATATAGTGTTCTTCTATGCTATAATAGTTATGCAGAGAATGTAGTCCTTTTGCTTCAAACCCTAACCACTGCTGGCTATTATGCTGAGACTGCTTCAGGAATACCTCTTGGATCTACTTCATCAGTGGTGTGCCAAGATTGTAATGTTGCTTCGGAGATCATTAACACTGGGAGGAGGCAAGACAGTGAGAAGACCGAAACTCCATGAGCGTGTAACTATCTTCATTAACTGTTTCTATGTTTGCGTATTTTGGAGTTTCCATTTCTTGTGTATACAAGTCTTTATAACAACGTTTAGTCATACCTTGACCCAATACCTCTGCAGCTTCATACCTTGGCTGCGGCTAACTGTGTTTTCATATATTACTGCTGGTTCTATGATTGTGTTCCAAACTGCGGGTTCCATATATGACTGCGTTCCATATATAACTGCGGGTTCCATATATGACTGCGTTCCAAACTGTGGGTTCCATATATGACAACGAGTTAGGGTAGTAGATAGGGCATCGCGTTGATTGTAATTCATCACAATGTTTAGGGCTTCACATGCCAAGGATCTTGTCCCCTCATCTGCGTCTAGACTTATTCATGACAGTTGCTCCTGCGTTTTAGATCTAGGGCATCATTTGTACATAGGCCAGCGTATTCTCTATGTGTTTTTCCTTCTCCAAAACCCCAAGTCGTGGAGAGGAGATCACCAATGACTCCAAATCTTTTCTTATTTATACTAAAAACGTAGAGGTTGAATAGACACGTCGGTTGGGCTTCTGAGCCTACATAAGATGCTGGCTGACTTAATAATTTGCCCATAACATAAATAAATTCATAACTTCATATATACTTATCTGAATCAGATAATGTTTAGATCAATCCTACACCTCTCGATGAGAGGGATCCAATAAAAATATCAGCTGCCATAAATAAGATGACCCACATGGAGTTTAGCCCTAGTTGCCAATTTAATAGCTCTCTCTATGATCACAACCAATGAATTGACTGAAAAAGGAATAGATTTTAGGCTAGGTATGCTAGGCTCAAGTACATCTTGAAAGTTTAGGGTTTTGATGCTGGATAAGGATGAAAACCAGGTAGCTATGTCAAAGGAGCAAAGGGTTACAGTAGCAAAAATATGGAGGAGCAAGGTAGCAATGATTCTGTGACGAATTTAGGGTTTGTCGGTGTAGTGTAGTGTTTAGAAGAAGAAAAGGTCTTAATGACCTTGAAACATGAATTTATTAAAGAAGAAAGAAAGTAACACGTAATGATTTTTCCATCAAAACAGAGCTTTATGCAAAGAATTCTGTTTATAAACTGTAAGGAAAACCATTGAAGAATTGATAAATGGAAGGAGAAGATGAATATATTTCATATAAAGTTATAACAGAGAAAAAACAACATCACAAACTTACTACACATGAATTCCTAGATAATAGCTGCATATTGTATCCTTTGATTTCCAGAAAATGTCCGAGTACAAGCTACAATAATTCTCTCGTCTAATGTCCAACTTGTTCTATCACTGAGAAAAATGATACATAAAGACCAAAACAACATCTCCCCACTTTCAGGGGTCGAATCAATGACTCTAGGAACTGTTTCATGAGGTGTTCTAATCAAACCGTATTGTCTAGGGAAGTTAAAAACAACTTCTACAATTAACTTTGACTCCAACCACTCTCATAAATGAGGCCAAACTTACATCAAAACCACTTACAATCACTGACTATTACATCATATTTACACTAGGATTATTTAATTATATCATTTAAATAAGTGAAAAAGTCAAACTAGGTCGAACTGATGAAGAAACTAGCCTCTTGGAAAAAGCGTAGCGTGAGATTGCAGGGCACTTTTGGAGGCCTTCCTGAACTCCAAATTGAGCTCATGATAGCTCATTGGAAAGCTCTTTCTGTCTGCTACACAATGGAATCCTTAAGCATTGAAAATGATCAAGTGCAACCCCTCAAAGATCAATTCTCACAAGACTGGTAAAAAAGCATAGCATGGCCTCCAAAAACAGGGCAAAAAGGTGTTTAAAATGTGGTTTTTGGTCATTTTCACCCTGCAAAAGCTGATGATTTGGGTTGCCAAGTGTCCAAAGATGATGTATAGGTCAAGAGATATCCAACCATGTAGAGTTTCTGTGATTTAGAGCCCTCTAGAAAAAGCACAGCATGGCCCATGCTACGCTTTTGGCAGGGTCACTGTGCCAAAAATTGCCAAATTTATGTGAAAATAGGTTTGAAAGGTGGAGCTCTATCTCTTTAACCATAAAGAATTTTGAAAATATGAAAGAGGTTTCTATTCTTTGGCATGTTGTGAACAATAACCTTCTCGCGTTTG
Organism: Pinus taeda; assembly: GCA_000404065.3. NCBI lineage: Eukaryota > Viridiplantae > Streptophyta > Pinopsida > Pinales > Pinaceae > Pinus > Pinus taeda. Next base: position 83,336 of record APFE031122128.1, read on the forward strand.
CCAAGATTCATCTCTGATTGCCCACAATCTTCTCTTCAAAAAGGTTACTAAAAGAGAACATTGTACACTTAGACAAATAAGCTGAAATGGGGAAAGCTTACGCTTTTGGCAGGGTCACTGTGCCAAAAATTGCCAAATTTATGTGAAAATAGGTTTGAAAGGTGGAGCTCTATCTCTTTAACCATAAAGAATTTTGAAAATATGAAAGAGGTTTCTATTCTTTGGCATGTTGTGAACAATAACCTTCTCGCATTTGCCAAGATTCATCTCTGATTGCCCACAATCTTCTCTTCAAAAAGGTTACTAAAAGAGAACATTGTACACTTAGACAAATAAGCTGAAATGGGGAAAGGTTATCTCCCAATCCTTGATACCTGTATGAAAAGTGAGAGAGGTTTTTATAGCTTGGCATCCTAGGAACAAAAACATTCTCCAGTTTTCACAAATAATTTCTCATTTGTTCAGAATCCAAGTTTGTAGGTGGTCGCTAAAATACTGAGCAACTCTCCCATAGCAACTGTATTTTGGGCATTTTTCCCAAATCATAACACCTGTGAATAAAATGAAGGAGGTTTTTGTGAAAAGTGAAGAGAGGTTTTTATAGCTTGGCATCTTAGGAACAAAAACCTCCTCCAGTTTTTACAAATACTTTCTCATTTATTCAAAATCCAAGTTTGTAGTTGGTCACTAAAACACTGAATAACTCTCCCATAACAACTGTATTTTGGGCATTTCTCCCAAATCATAACACCTATGAATAAAATGAAGGAGGTTTTTGTTCCTTGGTCTGTGGTTAACAAAAACCTCTTTCAATTTTGTAAATTCATCTTCATTTTGTCAGAAACATATTTTGAAGCAAAACTGTCCCTATTGCAGCAAATGATTTGTCAATGTCCCTTTGACTTAGTGGAGGAGATGGCTCCCTCTCTTGCTCTTTCTGCCTCTTGAGACCTCTTGTTCTTTGTCTCCTTGTTTTGACTTGCTTTGGTGTATGGCTTCTTTTCTTCTGCATAGTAAACTTGTGATTGCAAAACCCTAGAGGGAAAAACAAGGGAAAGGAATGAGGGAATATGATGAAGGGGTTAGGGAGTAGGAATGGGTGTAGGACAAATTTATGAGATGGTGAGGGATGTTAGGGAACTTAGGGAAGTGGAGGGAAGTGAAAGAGTGAGGGAATAGAGCTAGGGAATTTATACACAGTCCCAGTTATGAACGCTGCCGAAAACGCAGCGTAGGGCTAGGTTTTAGGTATAGGAGGTTTTAAGGAATGAGAGTGAGGGGGTGTGAGGGTTTTAGGAGTGTGTTTAAGTGTAAAGGAGGGTAGGGTATGCTAGAAGCAGGGTTTTATGGTTTGCAAATTGAAAATGATGGCTCTCGCACAAAAATGTAATGTGGGGGCAAATAGGAGGTTTACACCATAAAGACTATGAAATAAACTGATGGAAAGGATGCTGGGCCTTCAACTTGATTAACCTTGTTGGAAACTTGATTTTCCTTTGAAAACCCTTAGAAACTTGTTTGATGACCCTTGAAGAAAAGCACAACGTTCACTGTCAAAAGCACAACTTGCAGTGAAAAGCGCAATATACCCAGTGAAAAGCGCAACGTGCTCCCTAAAAACACAGCGAGGTGGCTTAAAAACGCAACGCAAGAGTTTGAAATCAATTTTTGGAATGTCTTTGGCTCTAAAATATGGTGAGGAAGTGATTGATGATGAGTGAGAGCTTCTTTAGCAATGAAGTGAATGGGAGAAATGAACAATAATGTTCTTTTGTAGCTTGTGAAGTTGATTTCTTTTCATAGTAGTGGGGTGGCTCACACTTATGCCTTTCTCACTTTTTCTTTGGAAACCCTGTAGCTTAGGAACCTTTGAATGCAACTTGAGATTATTTGAAGCTTATTACAACATATTCAGTTGAAATAAAACCTTTTTGAACCAATTTGTATCACTACTCCTTCACATGCCAATTTTATGAATGGAATGAGAAATTCAATGACTGAAACCCTAATGACCTAATGGATGATAGTGAGCTGAATGAAAACCATGATAATGAGACTGAGATGACCATAAAACTTTTCAGAGATGGCACATCCAAGTGTATGATGACAGTGACGAAAACATGGCAATTTTGTAAAGGAGTAATTGACAACCTAGACACACTAGCCAGTGAACAAATTTTATTCTGAAAACCTAGTGACATGATAAAGTTTGACTTTGAGATCCCTAGCAAAACTTGGTAAAAGCATATTTGGTCATTGGTGACAGGCAGAATTGACTGACACTAATAGTGTATCATTCAAAATATGGGTGAGAATTTTCTAGAAAGCGAATCAAGTCAAGTTTTAATCTTAGCCGTTGATTAGAGACTTAATCTCGGCTATTGAAGTCTCAATGAGAAAAGTATAAGGAGGCTTGGGGTTCATTTAGAAACACACACGGAGAGAACAAATTGATCTAGAGTTCGATTTTTGGGGCTAGGAAGCTGAGAAATTCGAAGTAAGTGACCATTCTACAGCAGAGGGGTAGGGATAGTTCAGGAATACTGAGCAGAGAGGCGGAGAGCCACTACTGGAGGCAACACAACATCTAGAGAGACTGATGCTGGGACAGTCAGAGCCCACACATTCTTGACACAGAGCCAGAAGGGCCAACGCAGAAATGAGGCTGCCCTCATGCAGAAAACCCAAAATTACCGGAACAACTGGGAGAGGTTGATGCAAAAGTTCTAGGAGGCAGAAGAGACAACATAGGGCTAAGGCAGAGCTTGTAAGGCTGACGCAGGGCCTATGCAAAGATAGTCGGGGTCAGCCAGTTCTGTTGCTGGATTAGCTGGAAACTGCTGGGTGAAGTGAGGTAATCTCACTCAGTTTTTTGCCATTATATTTTTCTCTGTAACTGGATTGTTGGGAGGGCATCCAACATTATATTCTGAACTACTGCTTAATAATATAAAACCCTCAGAGCTACTGCAACGTTTTTCCTGCATTGGGTTTTTCCAAGGACTATTTTGTCCAAAAATAACGGTATCCTATGTATCCTATTCTTTGCTCAGTGTCTTGTTTCATGTAATCAAATTAATTTGGTGTAGGCTGCAGAAGTAATTTACTTCAGTATTATATAGAAAATAAGTTGATAATGTATATTAAAATCAAGTAGGAGAAGTAGATTTAGTTTTGTTGCAGTAGGGGTGACTTGAGTGTAGGAATTTTCACACCACATAGTTTCTTGCAGTTGAGTTCCATCGGAGTAGACACAGACTTGCAATCCACTCTCTTGTGCTACTTCATAATGTATTTTCTTTGAGAAAGGAAAGTCTCAACTAGCTTTTGCCAAAGATCCAGGCCTCAGAGGTAATGCATCAAACCTAGGTCCTTCTTTTCGAATTTGGAAGCCAACTCCCTCTTGCATTGATAAATGAGAGTGTCTACACCTCTCAGAAAGAGATCATGTACACAACGGACCAAAATGAGATGCATGTACCTTTCGACGTTAGGATCAACATCACTCCTTGTAAATCCCAACTTCATAAGATAGCTATCAATCCTCTCATACAAGGCCCTGAGGGCTTTCTTCAACCCAAAGAGGGCTTTCTTCAACTTGCATATGTCTGTCTTTCGATCTTGTACTTCGAACCCATGAGGTTGTTCCAAGTAGACTTCTTCCTTAAGTGAGCCATGCAAGAAAGTAATATTAACGTCTGTTTTAAGTAGATTCCATCCTTGAGAGGCAGTGAGAGCAATAATTGATTGTATAGTGGTATATTGGGCGATCAGTGCAAATATCTTATCACAGTCCATTCCTTCCTTTTGAGAGAAGCCTCGAGCAACGAACTTGACCTTATATTTTTCAACACTCCCATCGACGCAATGTTTAATTTTTTATAGACATTTGGAGGTGACTACGGACTTGTCCTTCGGTCTGGGAACCATATCCCAAACATCATTTTTTATGATAGATTCATATTCCTCATTCATCGCATCCATCCAGACTTGGTGCTTTATGGCTTCGTCGAACGTACATGGCTCAGATTGAATAATAGTAATCATAGCAACTAAGTACCCTTGATACCTGTTCGACTTCTTGATACAAAAGCCACCATAATTTAAGCAAGTATTTGTAGAAAAGATGGGATTAGGAACAAGATGTAAATAAATATATGTACTAGGAGTTACTTCCCACCATTATTTATGTGACAAAGGACATTCCAATTTCAGCTGAATAGTGTATGTAATAAAATTTGAAACTCCCTGTTGTGTGGAAAAATAACCGAGGATCAACTCATAAAGATGTATGATAGTCATGACAAGGGTTTTGGAGACACCAACATCTCTAAGTCTTTGGGATGGGACTTCACTCAACACTAAGTCAAACATGTTTTGAAAGTTGATAAAGCAACATAAGATGATTGAAGAGCGATGCCAATTGCCTTGTCCTTTGGCAGTAATCATAGAGCTTTGAGTGTTAATTTGGCAGCTCAGTGAAAAATTCCAATCATTGGAGTAGATTCCTCTCTCTGAGAGGACCAAAATTGACCATTCAAGTGCTGAATTTGGGTAAGGAAAAGTGCATTTTTGAAGCCAATTCCACAGGTACACAAATTGTTAACGTTGGCCTAAGAGGCTAATTAGCCCTCCTCCATCGCCTATAAATACATGTTACATCAACCTCATTTGGGTACATTCATCATCACATACATATTCTCTCCCCTCCTCTCTTTGGTTTGTACAAACTGCATAAATTCTCAATTACAAATATTCACGTGCTATTATAGGAATTCACATATGATTGCAGGGATTCACGGTTACAGGAAGTCACGTGTTATTACAGGGATTCACATATGATTGCAAGAATTTGTGATTACAAGAATTCACATGCTATTACAAGGATTGACGTGCTATTACATGAATTCACATGTGATTGTACGAATTTGCTTATGATTGCAAGAATTTGTAGTGTGATTGTAGGAATTTTCTATTACAGGAATTCACGTGTGATTACAAGAATTCGCGTATGATTGTAGGAATTCGCAGTGTGATTGCATCCATTTCTGCTTTGACCAAAGCTCTTGGAGGGTTGATTTGACCATTGATTTTGATTGGTTAGGGCACACTTTATTGCATACTTTGACAGCTGACCAAAGTTGACTTTGAAGCCTCATCATTGGTTGGATTTTGGTTTGTCTATTTGGATAGTCAAAGATTGACTTTGGCTCATTGTTGAAATTGGATTATTGTACTCTTTGCTGAACAATTTATGACAATCTAATAAGAAAAATAATTTGAAAGGATTTTCCCGTCGGTGGGGTCTTTTCCTAGTCTTGACCAAATCTTGGCGTCTCTTGTTGTCTATTATTGCTCATTGTCATTTACTGTTCTATCTACGATTGCTATTGTTTTTTGAAAGATAAATTTGATTGCTAATTGATGTTAAGAATTAGGCTAAAGTAATTGTAACAACATAGAGCAGTGGAAAATTAACATGGTTTCAAAGCTTAAGGTGAAGGACAAGCCCAAAAGGAGATGAGCTAGAGCAATCATGTTTGGAAAAGTTAAATGAATCTATCTGAACTTGTGTGGAAAAAGTCGGGATTAAATCCCCAAAACACGCTTTTTTTGACTGGCCAATTTTTCCTAGTTGAAAAAGTCGGGATTAAATTGGGACGTTTATCAAAAAAATCATGAATGAGGTAGTTTTTGTAACAATTTTTAATTTTTTTTTTTTGAAAAAATTGGGATTTTATTGAAAAAGTCGAGATTTAAAAATTATGAATATTTTGTATTTTTTTTATTCTTTTAATTTTGTCGACTTTTTCAAAAACCTCCCTAATTGATGACTCTTTCAATTTTTGGACCCTTGCTTATTTAATTCCGACTACGACTTTTTCCACATTGATTTGAACATGTCAAAATGACTACCTCATGGTTCAAGGAAGCTGAGAAGCTGGGCGATTCATCAAATTTTGGGAGACTCATCAAATTTTGCTGCTTGGAAGATAAGGTTGGAAATCATATTAGATGACAATGATGTCTTGGTTTATATACAAGGAAAAATTCTTGAGCCCTCGAAAAATGCTTTCGCTGCTACCAAGAACAAATACAAGAAAGGTGAGTTAAAAGCAAATAAAATTATTGCTAATGGTTTGCAAGATCATTTACTTTTCTATGTTGGAAATTTGAAGAAATCTAAGGATATGTATGATAAGCTTGCTGGCATGTATGAGGTCAACAACTTGAATGAAATCATCTTCTTGAAATATCAACTCAAAGACATGAAAATGAATAAAGGAGAATCTGTGCAATCCTATATCATGAGGACATCTCATCTTAGAGATCAATTGCAGAGAGTTGGGGAAATTGTACTTGACAGGGAGTTGGTTTTGGTAACCCTTAGAGGTCTCCCTCCTATCTGGGAAACTTTCATTACCACCATAAGTAATAACAACAATTTCTTGTCATTTGATGAACTAGTTGGAAAATGCACTCAAGAAGAATCTAGGATGATTTCTAGAGGGAGAATTCAAAAGCATGAAGGAGAGCTCGCTGCATTTGTTACTCAAGATAAGAAGAGAAAGGGAAAAGGAAGACCATCTAGTTCAAATAGTCCTTCTCGCGAGACAATTGTCACAAGCATGGTCACTATGCTTGAGATTGTACGAGAAAGAGAGATGCTCCAAGATCTGTTCGAAGCTACAACAACACCAGGTACAAAGATAGTTGAGGTAATGATGATAGAAGAAGAGGAGAGGATTGAAGAAGAGGGGAGGATAGAAGAAGGGATGATAGAAGGAGAAAAGATGCTCCGGATGACTGCGAAGAAATTCCTCATCCTCAAAAGAAGTCAAGGAATTCTAGGTATGAAAGTAATGTAGCTTCTAGTTAATCAGAATATATTCTTATTTCAACCCTTTCTAGTTCTTCTCCTCCAGATTTGTATGATAGCTCGCTGGTAGATAGTGGGGCTTCTAGACACTTGTTCGTGTATAAGGAAATCCTCTCAAATCTGGTAGAGAGGGAGACAAGTTTGAAGATTATTATTGGGGACAACACTACATATTTAGTGAAGGGCTTTGGTAGTGTAAAATTTGATTTAGACTATGAAGAATCTGTTATTCTTCATGGAGTTTTGTATGTTCCGGAACTAAAGAACCTGGGATCTATTTTTGCCTTGAAAGGCAAAGGAATGAGAGTAGCCGTCATCAATGGAAAGGTCCTCTCCTGGCTGAAAGAATCTCGAATGAGAGATGCCTTTACGTTGGGATCTAGAGTGGAAGGACTGTATAAAGTCACTGGAAGACCTCTTATAGCAATGGTCCACGACTCTAATTATCAAAGTGAGCTATGGTGCCGAAATGAAAAGAATTCAAGGGGACCATTCCTCTTTAGCAGGATCAAGAGCGATGATAATCTCGAGCAGAATGGAGTGACTATGAAAGGATAGTTTTGGAAGGATGCCATGGCCAAAGAATATGAATAAATTATGAAGAATGATGTAGGGGATGTTGTTTTGAGACCTCAGGTAAAGTTTGACGCAACTTCAAAATGGTTCTATAAGATAAAGCATGAAGCAAATGGAAGGATTGAGAAGTACAAGGAAGAAGTATGTGTTGAACAACCTCAGGGATTTGAAGTACATGAGAGGAAGACTCACGTTTGCAGATTGACGAAAGCATTATGTTGTTTGAAGCAAGCTCCTCGAGCTTGGTATGTGAGAATTGACAGTGACCTGGTGAAGCTTGGGTTCACAAGAAGAAGTGTTGAGTTGAACCTCTACTTCAAATTGGTCCAAGGTATCACTTTGATTTTGGTTTTATATGTTGATGATCTTTTCCTGATAGATAGTGAACCTTTGATGATTGAGCATAAGGAGGAGCTGGCTTCTGAGTTCGCATTAGAGAAATTTTGAGGCTTAAAATGTGCCTCCTAAGGAATATTATAAAATAATAGTGGAAATAATAAATAAGATTAGATTACATAATCAAACATTAGAGGGGAAAATAAAAAAACTGAAACACTCGTTGGATGCATAATTTAATTCATGGGTATTCCATCTAAGGAGTACCCATGTTGCATATTTCGATGGGCCTTGCTACACGAAAAATGTACATGAAAAATGAGAAATACAAAATGTTATCATGTTTTTCATGTATTTCCCATTTTTGGCGTAGCAGGGTCCATCGAAAGTATGCAACATGGATATTCCTTGGATGGAGAATTAAATTCTACATTCAACGAGTGCTCTTGCTCGAAATTTGAGTAAAACCATAGGGAGATAAGTTGAAAATACAAGTTGAAAAAGTAGGTTTTTAAAAATTTTGTAATCCTTTTTATTATTTTACTCCAAAAATAGTGAATCATCCCCCATGGTAGACATCATCATCTTGAATCCTATTGGTTCTTATAAAAATGATTTTTGTTATACAATTTTGTTTTGAGGCCCATTTTTGACCTCAAAATTTCTTTAATGAGATCAAAGATCTTGGTTTGAGATACACTTCCAAAGATATGAGAGGTCATGGATACACCGATGATGACTGGGCTGGAAACATTATTGACACCAAGAGTA
>APFE031122132.1:717-48939 GCA_000404065.3 Pinus taeda
ATTGTTCATTTATGTAATGTAAAGGAGGTTGCCCCCTCAAAGAGGCTGAATTCTAAGGCGTGGATCTATCTTTTCTATCTTTTTCTTGAGTTGGTTTCATAACATTCAATCAATTCATAACCACATTCAACTTCATCATTCAATCATTTCTACTTCAGAAATTATCACTCAACCCAGATCAATTATGAGGACGTCATTGATAGACATCAGAGAAGTAGCAATACTAATCAGATTGATCAGTCATTTATGAACAAAATTCCTTACTTTTTATACGCTACTTCGTAGAAACCAACCCACATGTATACGTTCTTTTCCAGAGACCAATCAGTGTATAGATCTGCAAATTTGACCTAAAATTGTTTAGCTCTTCAGAACTTTAGAATGACCTAGATCATAATATTCAGAGAAAAACATGTGTCATTACGTCGATCTAGTCAATCCATGACAAAATAATACAATGAAAGGTCTCACTTCAGGTCTCATTATATTCATTAGTGCATAATTATTTCAAATCTATTGGATCTCATCCATCATCAAACTCTCAGGTGCATACTTAGTTTAGATCAAAAAAAGCCTCAAAAACACATAACATGCATACTTTCTTTTAATGTAACTCTTCATAATATTTCCATCACTTGCACACCCATACACTTTTATCTTCACCTCCTTATATAGTCTTAGCCTTTTTCAATACCACGGAAAAAACCATAGTTGTGCTGATCGTATTCTTTGACGGGATCAATATTCTTTTTCATGCTCATTAATATGGGGCCAATACCATGGTAAGAATCCCTAGTATTTAGAATACCATGCTGAAGAAACCATACACTACATTTCTTCACTAAAATCACATGTATACGCGACTTGGGTTAACAAAACATGTGTATAGTTCTTGAACTTCCAACTTTATTATTCCTCTTAACTGATTCCTCTGAACTTCTATGCATTCTGTTGCATGTGTAAACACATCTGCCATGCATTTTGTCACATCTTTAAATGCATCATATTTATACCTTTAACAAGTATATCAAGAGACAAATTATCAAGTAGCATTCCATTTCATCAAATAGGTTGTCATCAAGGAAAACTCATAAGGTAGTTTTCTATCAAGGACAACACCTAATTCATAATTCCAACAATCTCCCCGTATCAAACTTCTGATTCTAATTTGTAAACCATTGACCCATCATTTTGGTATTTTGTTCCATCATTTTTTCACCTCTGAACTAACCGATGGATTCATCTAGTTACCATATGTTAGTTCTGTTACAAGTGAGTTTCCATCAAGGAAATCACATGCATCATAATGCCAACAATCTCCCCCTTTGGACTTGATGGAACCACTTTGATGTTTGGTCACCACAACCTATAAATAACATCAAGCCAAGCACCAAGATTTTCAAAACATCAAGCTACTCTTAAAACACCAAGCTACTCTCCCCCTTTGACATCAAGGGAAAACGTTGACGAATGTCAAATGAAAATTTCTATATCTAAATTGCTGAATATGAACATTAATCATGCTCCCCCTGAGCACATGTTGAATTATTTGATCAAGCTCCCCCTAAGAACATGCCACAATCTCTGATGGATGTAAAATGAAGTACATGATTCTATGACTCAATTGAGTATGACCTTCCTATCACCAAGAACCCATACTTACATCAATCACCCAACCAAGTGGGGATACATATTTGATTCAACCACCCAACCAAGTGGGTTTACATATTTGACATGATCTCAAAAGTCCATACATGAATGAATATGATAATTATTACATCATAGGTATTTACATGATATTTACATCAAATGATATATATAACATTTATAAAAAAGACCAAATACCTAAACAAGATCATGATAGTTTTCAGCAATTATCATACACCATATATGATCTGCACCATAAGCATCTATCAACAGCATCAAGAATAAAACCCTAAATATGTCCATGATCAATTCACAAGATAATACAATGTAACATTAATATCATCAACCTGTGACTAAGTATGCCACATATAGATATCAACTCATTCTCTTGACCTTATCAAGATCAACTTACTCCCTTTCCTTAGTAGAAAAATGCTTATGTTTATAAAAAAACATAGCCTTCCTTGAATCAACTAAGCATATGTCATATCTCCAAGCAATGATACGGAACCATTCACATCACATCATATATATGTGAAAACACCATAGTCATCATTCATGACCATAAAATCATCATTGTAGCAAGAACCACATGATCTTTTCACAACAACCCTCAATATATCAATCATGTATCATTAGTAGGGAGTTTTCTAACATCCCGTATTTGATAAGAATCAACCATGATAATAAAAATATGTGATAATCAAGCATAGTAAGAAGCCATCATCATTATGTGACTAAGTAAGTCATCTATCCAAATAGCCATGTCTTCATGAAACCTACAATAACATCATTCTCTTGCCAAATTTTCTTCATACAAGAAGATTTTTTATACCAACATCATTTACAATGTGCAATTTAAGTAATCATCCATGTGATCATTATCAGTAATGTATCCATCATATATATGGCAATATGTATCTAGCTTGCCATCAATGTGAAAGGAAAACCATGAGCTCACAGTCATTTGTCAAACTTTCTTGATACCATCAAGTGAAAAAATCCTCAAACAATATACCATGTGAGAGCCAAGACTATAGGGATCCTCATCCATAATTGGAGCATATGAAATTTATAAATCTTTGAAGGCATGATGATAACATCATAAAAGAAATGAGTGACACTTATCATCATCAAAAAATGAATTTTTGCACTCAATATTTGTTCTTCTCCTTGAACTTATGAAGATCATCATGTAAGCAGCTTAACTATATGCATGATCAACAACTATGTGTCTCAAGTAATAAGTATCATATGTGATTTCATCATAGGCAACCCATGACCACAACATAGTATGATGCATCATTTAAACACTTCAACAACATAAGAAGCATCAACATTGATAAGCATCATGATGTACCAAGGAATTCATAATGCCAACAAGGCATTATTAGAAGCATAACATATTCTCCCCCTGAACCTGTACCAACTGTTCACTGTATGATCTGATCATTTCATATATAAGTAAGAATCATCAACAAATCATCATCAACCAATTATATATCAAGACATCAATAACTTATGAGAGCCAAAATAACTTCTACATAGCATCAACAAACTATAATCATCAACCATCTAAACATAAAAGATAATTGATCATTGACTACACCATATTAGATCCTTTTCTTAGTCTATCACATTGTTTCTCCATCAAACCAACATATACGTGACTATGCAATTTTTAAATCACATATATACAGGACTTGTATTCATAAGATCTGTGTATGAAAAGTGGAATACTGAAATTTCATAATTTCAGTTCCCCCTAAGATAGTTCTGACAGTACTTGGTCTTTGAACTTTTGTTGAAACATCAATTCCAAGAATACCATTATCATGATGGTTCTTCATCAAGGACTCTATTTTACTCTTGTCTCCAGTCATGTGATGAGAACATTCATCTTCGTCTTCGAATGAGAAGAGAGCAAGACCACACCTTATATGATCTTCCTTTTCTTACTTTTTGGTGGATTCATCTTTTTCAAATTCTTTTGATATCAATGTTCTTATTTGGTTTCTTACAATATTGTCTACAACGATCCATAGACTTGTTCTTGCATTATTTTTCTATATGCATAAACTTGTTACAATCATAACATCTTATATTTTTCATATTCCTTCTATAGAAGCCAATAGCTTTGTGACCAAACATATTGCAAGGAAAGCAATATCCCTTAAAGCACCTAGAAGTTGATGATCTTTTTGTGAGATGGTTATTAGCTTGAAACTTTATACTTCTACACCTGGATGGAACATGTCCAAAATTATGACATATAGAACATTCCATATTATTGATCAGAGGAAAGAATCGATTAAAACTTCTGTAGTTAGGAGTAAATGATTTTCTTCAAAGACTTTCTTTCCTTGGTTGTTGATGGGGTTGACTTCTTATCTCCTTGTTGAGAATTTTAGATTTTGCATTAGAATTCCATTCCTTAGTTTGTGAGCTAGACTCATATTTAACAGTTTGTGAAATCCAAGCCTAGATTTGATGGTAGGATATCTTTGACTACTAAGAATATTATCCAAAATCTTAGTACTACCCTGAAATCGTAAAAGTTTATCCTTTTCTTATTATCTAACTTTTAGGATATTTACCTCAAGCTGATATTGCTTTTCCTTTTCGATAATGCTTCTTCATGATTTATTCAACTTTTCTTCCTTCTTCCACTTGTTGTTTTAATTTGAGAATCTCATTTCCTTGTTCTTCAAACCCTTGAAGTAGTTTCTCATTATGCTTATTTGATTTCTCAAGATCTTCTTTTAGAGAGACGACCTCAACTTCAATACCTTCACAGTAACTAGTTCATTCTTTAAGTTCTTTCGTTGTATCCTTTTCATTGACTTGATTTATCAATGATGTCACTTCATCCTGCAGCCTTTGACATTGATATTCCTTTTCCTTGTACTCCTTCCTTATTTTGTTTCCTTCCTCCAATTGAGTTTTCAACCTGGTAACCACTTCTTCATGGGTACATTCCCTTTATCAAATAGATCTTATTGATCTATAATTTTATCTGTAAGCATTTTAACTTCTACTTCAATTAGATTTATTTCACTTTCACCCATAATATAAAATTCAGTAGTTTCAATGTCACATTTATTATCTTCAACATTGCATGAATAGAGAAAGGTATCACCAGAGGACCAAAAAAAGGTACCTGATATTTTTTTCTTGTTCACCTTCATTCTAAGGTGAATCTAAATGTTTTCTTCCACCTAATAGCAAATCGTCTGTAAAAATCACTATTTCTTTAAGATGTCTTCATCTTTTGAGTTTCTTTCCTCTTTTGCTTCTTTCCCATTATCTTGATGGATCTCCTTCAAGAGATCAAAATTCTGCCAAAGGACCTTCTCTGATACCAATTGTTGGGAAGAATATAAAGAGGGGGTGAATCAATATTCTCAAATCAATAACTTTTTACATTTCATATTTAAATTTCTATATGCGACTTTACTGAAAGGAACTCACATGTGTGTGCGATTGTTCTTAAGACAACTAGCGTATATCTAGTGAACGTATGATTAAGTTAATTCAACATATTTTGGTATTCACCCAGTACATCATTACTTTATTAAACATTAGATAAATAGTAACCATGTGTTGTAATAATAAAATAAACCATCACACATCAACAACACACATGAAAACTAGGATTTAAGGTGGAAATCAAATGCCAGAGAAAACTACCTTTTGTTGTCATCTTTGTCTTCTTTTTAATATAAAAGAAAAAATATATATATTTTTACAATCTTGTACAGGTGCAGACTCATACCAATATGCAGGTGTTGAGTGAATTTAATGTCTTAAATTGCTAACATAAATTATCAACTAGGGCTAGTAAACTGATGAAGTGTGGTGCGCGATATAAATTATCTTTTATGCCTAATGATTTTAATGGATGTTAAGTGTCAATGATCAACTAAGTCTAATCGATATTTAATATAAAAACTAATTTCTAAGAAGGAAGAAAAGGAAATGTACTTCAACTAACTTAATTTTCATAAAATCAAATAAAAAACTTGAATGGTTAGTCTAATCTAGGTCAGCAATGTGTCTATGAAAAGCAGAGCATTATTCTAGATACAATTGTATTCGTTGATAAAATGAAAATGAAATCACTTCCTAACATATTCTTGAAAACTCTTGATAAAAAATAAAACTAATCCTATTCTATGAAATGAAATCAAGCAATATAAAAACAACTATGATCTACTACATGCTCAAATATTATTGTGAACATTCAACATAGGAAGATGTTGAAATCATCTTCTTGAAATGACTTAAGAAATTGAGTATACATTATACGTGATATAAGAAAGAATCATAAAAGCATGGAAAGGAAAACTTGCAACTACTATGTGATCTAATGCCTCTTAGGCAACCCAAATTGGAAGAACTACCTTCTTGGACTTGTTGATCATGAGATTACACAATAGATGAAATCTTAATCTAAAAAGCATGACAAAAGAATAAGGAAAGAAACTAAATAATTGTTTATTCTTAATGCATCAAGCAACCAATATTGGAAAATAGTTGAATGCTACCTTCTTGAGAAGCTCTTCGAAAAACATAGGGTTAAATAGTGAATATAAAGTTAAATCTAATAAAGCATTGTAAAGACATGTGAAAGAAAAATAAGTCACTGTATGCTCTAATGCTTCAAGCAATCCAATTTTAGAAAATAGATAAACACTATTTTCTTGATATGATCTTAGGAAACATAAAATTACATAGTGAGGTAAATCTACATTTGAAAAATAAAATAACATTTGCAATGGAAAGCTAATCTGTTTGCATGAATCAAATTAAAACAAACTAATTAATCTTACAAATTTACAAAAGGATGCACATGGTTAATGGGGACCCTTCCATTGTCCAATAGCATTCCAACTCACAAAAATCACATTCTAAAATTCAATAATAGAAAAGAACCTTCTTTATTGATAAACTCACAACTTTACACAATGGAGATCTACACTCCTAATCTCATTACATCAATATCTCTTCACTTTACATCCCATTCATTCTCAAGCCTTGTTACAAAACATCATATAATTCTTTCTCTTCTTTTCCTCCCTTTTTTCCTTTGATAGGAGAAAACTTCCCCTATTTATAGAAAAATATGAGAAGATATCTCATTAATGAGAGTCCATGAATCTCTCCCTATATCTCTAGAGTTACCATCAAAATAGGAAATGATAAGACACATGTCTTCTTAGAGTTTCAATACAAATAGGAAATGAGACACGTATCCTTATGATCCCATGATCTTCTCCACTCAAATTCGAATTTGGTTTTGGGATTCCACATAAAGGTATTTTAGAAGCTTCCTTTTGACCTACACATGTCAACAATCTCATCCCACTTGCTAGGTATAAGCATATGCACATTATTTTCTAATTTCTTACCATAAATTCATTTAAAAATGCTAAGAATTAATAAAGTTTGGAAAAACATAAATGTGACCCAATAATGATAATGGTAAGGTAAACATAATGAAATAGAGGTGGAGTGAAGGTGACAATATGCAAATATAAGTGAAAATGTAATGGAAATGAAATACAATTTCCAGGTCCAACAGTAGGCACCCAGCTACAGAAGGCTACAATCGTTGTTTTTTCTCTAGCTCCTACTAGAAACGATCTCCAACCCACTGGTTCTTATACTAGCCTAAACTTGTACCAATACGTAGGTAGCAACCCGCAGAAGGCTATAACCTTCACTCATTCTCTAGCTACTATGGGAAGGGAGCTCCAACCCCATGATATGATCACTAGCTACTATTGACAAGAAGCTTTGACTTTCTCACTGAAGTGTCCAACCGTCCGTGTTATGAAACTAGCTCACAAAAAGGTAGAAAAGAGAGATAAATGCCTTAGAATTTGGCCTCTTTGAGGGGGAAACCTCCTTTACATGACACAGATGAACAATTCTTGGATGATACAAATGAAAATACCTCCTTTCTATTTATAAGAGTCTAAGTGGTCATAATATAATCAGAGCCGACATAACAATAATAATTTAAGGGCACAATAATAACAACAGTGGGCTTCTATGGGGCACAATAATAACAATATGGGGACTACATGGGCACAAAGATATAATAAGGGGGTTGTATTAATAACAATACGGTGTTAGACTAGTAGTATAGGGACTAACATGCCCCTCTCCTTCAAAAAGTGTTGTCCTCAACGCTTGAGTAGTTCTTGTTGATTTTGTATAAAATTCTTGTCCTCCCATGTGGAATCTTCAACGGGTAAGTTCTTCCACTTGATGAGATACTCTAAAATTGATCGATTTAGTAGTTGTCGAGTTCTTGTTTCTATGACTGCTCCAGGTTCCAATATGATTTTTCCTTCCTCATCACATTTTGGCAATATTGTTTGAATTGAGATCTTCTGCAACTTTTGAATAAGTGACCACAATTCTTTGTCCTTCTTCCATTCATCCCTTGCTTTGTTTATCCAATCTAGTTGGATAATAGAAATAACACAAAAAAATTCTTCCACATCTTCATGCTTTCTTGAGAGTGAATCTGCAACAACATTTTGCTTCCCTTTTTCGTAGATGATTTCAAAGTCATAACCCAACATATTTGTGACCCACTTTTTTTGTTCTTCTAAAGATAATATTTGTTATAAAAATTATATAAGACTATCATGATCCATTTTTACCTTGAAGTGTCTTCCCATTGGGTAAGGTCGCGATTCCTTAAGTGCATGCAGTATTTCCAACATTTCCTTCTCATAAATACCTTGCCCTATATGTAGCCATAAAAATACCCAATCACCTACATCCAAACATTTTTCACTACGATGTTGATCTACCTGTTGTTTCATTTGATTCTGAACCAAAGTGGTGTTATCCTTTAAAAGTTTGAGAACTTGTTTTTGATGCTCGATGTGATATTTCATTGCTTGAACCTTTTTCTTCTTGATACGTCCTTCTATCTTTAGAGTTTGAGGAGTGGTAATTTCTTCCAATTATTTACAAGATATGGTTAGATTCATTTCTTGATGCTCGATGTGATATTTCACTTCTTGAACATTTTTCTTCTTGATATGTCCTTTTATCTTGATAGTTTGAGGAGTGGTAATTATGGCCAATGCATTACAAGATATGGTTGGATTGATTTCTTCTTTCTCGATTTGATATTTCACTTATTGAACCTTTTCCTTCTTGATATGTCCTTTTATCTTGAGAGTTTGAGGAGTGGTAATTCTTGCCACTGCTTTACAAGATATGGTCGGATTCATTTCTTCTTTCTCTGGGGCTGGGTCCTGGCGTATATCCTCTTCTTTTGATGTTTCTTAATATTTTTCTTCCTCCTCTTCATACTCTATGTAAAATAATTTCTTCTCAGCACACTTATGACCTTTAGTGCATTTTTTATCATAATTGTAACAAAGCCATTTTTCTCTTTTTTCTTCCAATTTTTGTGGTGTAAACCTTGTAGGTTGTGGAAGGCTAGGAGAAACAACACTTCCATCTTTATAGTTGTGAGGGTTAGACATCCTTGTTGCCATAATTTTTCTTTCCGCTTTGTGACAAAGCATTTTTTCTCTTTTTTTTCCAATTGTTGTGGTGTTGCTCTAAAGAAGGTTTTGCTCTTTGTATCCTCATAATGTGCTATCATTTCCTCCATGGAAATTCACCGCATAACAAGTTGTTTACGAGAACAAAGCCTTTTATACCATAAAAATTGATCTAGTTCTAAATATGAAGATGTAATACATACCTTTTGTAATAGTGGTACACCATGTAGATCAAAATATTGCTCCATCTATAGTATCCAATTTACTGGATCATTTCCATCAAACTTCCTCATATCGCCTTTTCTTGATTTTAGGAGATCAATCTTGAAATGACTGTAACTTTGTACTTTTAGATCTCAAAGTTTTGAAATTGTCTCTTGTAGTAGCCTTATGAGTCTGCTTTCTAATCCTGCAAGTCTAATCAGAATTTGATTATCCAACAAAGCGTTCTACCCAATATCCTAAGATGACTTGATTATATAATGTTTCAGTACAGCGAGTTTGTACGATGTGCCACGTGTAACTGTTTCAATCTTTAGATTTGAAAAATATGCATAGAAAACTACAGTCTATCCTATTTCTATAACTTCTTATGAAATTTCAATTTGTTTCTCGTTGAGAAAGTCATGAAAATTTCCTTCGGTCACCTATTTGGAATGTAATTCAAGGGTTTGCAAAAAACCTAACTTCCTCAGACTATATCGCCTAAACTATAGTGAGACAGGATTGGAAATTTGGAGCCAAGGTTCAAACTAATTTCTTCTCAAATTGATTTTTGGTTTAGCTTCTGAAACTTCATAGCAAAATAGTTATAGCAAAAATCCCACGATGACATGTTTTTGTTGAAATTCTGGAGCTTGCAAAAACCTAACTTCCTCAGATCATATCTCTGAAACTGTAGCAAGAAAAGCTCAGAAATTCAAACCCGAGGTTCAGTGAGAAATCTTCTAAAATGGGTTTCTTTTTTATCTTCTGAAACGTCCTAGAAAAAATGTTATAATGAAAATTCCACGATGACCTGTTTGGAGCAGTGAAACCCTAGAATCCAAAGCTTTGATACCAAATGTTATGAAACCAGCTCACAAAAAGATAGAAAAGAGAGATAAATGCATTAGAATTTAGCCTATTCGAGGGGGGAACCTCCTTTACATTACAAAAATGAACAATTCTTGGGTGATAAAAATGACAAAACCTCCTTCTATATAAGGAGTCTAAGGGCTAATGATAATTTAGAGCCGAATAAACAATAATAATGTAAGGGCACAATAATAACAATAGTGGGCTTCTATGGGGCACAATAATAATAATATGGGGACTACATGGGCACAGTGATATAATAAGGGCGTTGTACTAATAACAATAATGGGTTAGACTAGTAATATAGGGACCTAACAGTCCGCAACATCCATGGTCCACATTTCATCAAATTTTCATACTAGATCCAATATAAACAGTTATGCTCAATATCAAAAATCAAACTATAACTCATCACTATAACACAATCATCCATCTCTAACACAACTGAATTAGTCAATCACAGAAACCCAATCATCAATCTTTGACATAACTAAAAACCCAATCATTAATTTCTGAATCTACCAATTATTGGAACTTCTGTCACAATTGAATCAATCAATCATTGAAACCTTTGACACAACTGAATCAGCCATTCACTCAAAACCCAATCAACTGACACTTAATCAAAATTCAACCAATCAATTGGAACAATCAAATCACTATAACCAATACATAGAACTAAACCCAAAATACTGCATCAAAACACAAAATCTACTACAACCCGATCATTCAAATGAAAAAATGCCTGTGCTACTTCACTTAAGGCAACCCACTTGCATACACATTTTTCTCTTGAGAAACCCATGTACAGATCTTAAAATACTAAAAAATGAAAAATTGACTACACCAATTTTGAAAAGAATATTGATTCATACTCATGTCAACTACAACACTCTGAACAAATCATAGAACTATCTCTAATCTTCAATCACCATCAGCAATTAATATATACATTCTTCAATCAATTCATAATGACATTCAACTTCACCACTCAATCATTTTTTCTTTGAAATTATCACTCAACCCAGATCAATCATGAGGACATCACTGACAAACAACAGAGAAGTAATACTATTGATTAGATTGAACAATGATTTATGAATAGAAACACTTACTTTGTATAAGCAAACCCGTGTGTATACACACTTTTCCCGAGACCAACCAATGTATAGATTTGAAAATTTTTTCCAACAATTTTGTAGCTCTTGAGAAATTCAAAAACACCCAGATCATAATATTCAGAGAAAAACATGTATCACTACTTTGATCTAGTCAATCCATGAGTATCATACAATGAAAGGCCATTTCATTCCTCATGATCCAGATCCACGTTTGTATTCATTAGTGTGTATTTATTTTAGATATATTGGATCTCATCCATTCTCAAACTCTCAGGTGCATGCTTATTTTAGATCAAGCAAAGCGTCAAAAACCCATAATATGCATACTTTCTTTTGATCTAACTCCTCATAAGATTTCCCTCACTTGCATGCCCACACACTTTGATGTTCATATCCTTATATAGTTTTAGCCTTTTTCAATACCACAGGACAAAACCATAGTTATTCCGATGGCATTATTTGACGGGATCAATATTCTTTTTCACGCTCATTACTATGGGCCAATACCATGGTAAGAACCCCTGATATTTATAATACCATGGTGAAAAATGCATATGCTACTTTTCTTCACTAAACTCACGTGTATACGTGACTTGGCTTAACAGAACCTGCATATAGTTCTTGAACTGCCAACTTTATTATTCATCTTAACCGATTCCTTTGAACTTCCATGCATTTTGTCACATCTGTAAACACAACTGCCATGCATTCTATCACATTTGTAAACGTGTCCCATTTATACCTCTAACAATTAGATCAAGAGACAAATTATCAAATAGGATTCCATTTCATCAAATAGGTTGTCATCAAGGACAACTCATCAGGTAGGTTTCCATCAAGGACAACACCTAATTACTAATGCCAACAATCCCTCCATATCAAAATTCTGATTCTAATCTATAAAGCTTTGATCCATCATTATGGTATTATGTTCATAATTTTGTAACCTCTGAACTAACCTATGGATTCATCTAGTTACCATATATTTATTCTATTACGAGTGAGTTCCCATCAAGGACAACACATGCGAACACGAGGTAGCTGATAATCCCTTTCTTGTTAAGAGGGAGCATTGAGAAATGGAAACAATAAATCCTCGTTTAATTTGTCTTTAAAATAAACTGAGAATTAAAATCTAATTGTAATCTCATAGCGACCTATATATAGTAAATTAAGTTTAATTGACTTAATTAGTTAGGAATTTTGAGTTGCAAGTCTTTATGTAGTCATGTATATGTTCACTCTAAATTTTAGGGGTTCAAGATGACTTTAATTGTGAGTTGTAATTAGATAACTCAGTTTAGTGAATTATGTTCAGTTAAATTATTTCCAAATTGTTTGTGGAACTAACAGATATTTAACAGTCAGTTGGTGCACTAGTGCATCCACAAGTGTCACTCTAGTTAACTGAAGATTCCCTCATGAGAAAGTCATGCATGTCAATTCTAAGAAAGACCCAGTTGAGACTAGAGTACAAGGACAATGTACTATAAGTCATATGATTTACTGAGTTGTATAGGTCATGCATGCAATCAAGAAGTCAAGCTAGATTGGATTGCACAGTTTTGGAAGCATTCGGTTCCCATTAATATGGGCTATTCATCCATAGGAATTTTGCAAGGAAATAGGGGCTTGGAGGATAGCAGAAGAAGCTATAGATTGGCTTAAGATTTTTGTGAGCTAGGATATTGATTATACTTGTGCAGGGATTGTTCTTGTGAGAGCAAGCATTGTTTTCTCATCTTGGATTTCTGATTTAATGAAATACAGATAGGTGGGGTTTTGACCTATGGATTTTCCTAGAGAAACTTATTGTGTTATGTGCCATTTATTTGTCTTCTTCTTGTTCATATTATTTTCATCGATCTATTTGCTTCTGCTGGTTGAAAGTAGAAGTAGATTCTTGTCCTCAACTTTAGTAAATTGCATGAGCTTGTGAATCTATTGGAAAATCTACATACCTGAGGGTTTATGAGTTATTAAAGGACTAGACAAGTCTAATGGATCAGTTGATTATTTATCCTTGGATGTGAATGTTCTCATACTTGCTTTCCCATGTGACAAGATTTTCAAGTTGTGTTCCTTGGCTTAGGAAGCTTTGGCAAATGTATGATAACATTCTTCTTACCCAATTTGACAATCAAATCAAAGTTCAAATCTCTCTTATCAATATTTTTCAAACATCACTTCTTTGTCTTCTCTTTTAGAACATGAAAATTAATATCTATTCTACTAACTTCAACTACCCTCTCTCATGTGCCTGCAGAGTTGATTTGGAAATTTTTAGATTTGAACAACATATGTTAGCCTTAGTCACACATATGAGACACACAGAGTAAATTGTGCTTCAATCCATGAACAAATAGAACATCCTTGTCATTGCCTCTACCATTACTTAAACTAACAATTCCTTTATGCGCAATCTTACCAAGTGAATTATTTCCAAATATCAAATTACCTTTAATGTTAACATGTTTCCATGAAAAAAACTTGTTTTCATCTCCTCACATATTCCCAGAACAACCATTGTTAACATACCATTGGATCCCTTCATTATAAGCATATAAAACCACATTATAGGTTTCTTCATTTTCATTTTTCATCCGTACTTTGGGCTGTTGGCTTGTTTTCTTGATTTCTTAATTGATCCTTTTGTCTTTAAGTCTGCAATCAGCTACTCTTTGGCCATTGTTTTGACAAATTAGCATTGAAATAAGTTATTTAATGGGGAAAATTAATTGCAATACCTAGGTATGCTCATGCCTTACTTGGAAAATTGGTTATTAGGCTAATAATTTCTTCTTCATGGCTAGAGATATCTAAATGATAGATTCACTCTGTAATTTGTTGCCTTGTGCCAATAATTAGTAGAAGTAAAGTAGTACGTGAAACGATATCCTCATACTAGGAGAAAAACAATTTCTGGAGATTGGATGAGTTGTTGTTTGAGGTATTTGAGCTTGTTAAGACTTGAGTCTCTCTATTGAGGAAATTAATTTGCTTCTCCTACATTATTAGAATTGGTTGAGTCGAATTGTTCCTTTTATTTTGCAACTGTTGATTTTCCTGTGGCTACAAATTAGGTTATTTGCTCCATTTTTCTCTCTATTGTTGAGTTGGGTCAACTTTGGATATTATGTTGTCTGCATTTTTTACTACTTACACAAAATTAATGGCTTTCTTTCCCTTTATATCAGGTATTGACATTGAATCAGCCTCAAATATAATACTTTCTATTTTATTAGAGACTCTTTGTGCTTCAAGAAGTTAATTTAAACTTTCAGACCATTTTCCAGATTTTTCATTAAATCTTAGCTAAGTTTTATATTTCTCAACCTCTTTCCTTAGAGAAACAATTTCTCCCTCAAGCCTTTCACATGCTTGATTCTTCTCATTAATTTTCTCTTTCAATATTTCTTTTATCTTCTTACCTTTTTCAATTTGCAAGAGTAGAAATTCTATAACTTTACCTTTGTCCTTGGCCAGGAATTCCTTTTTTGTTTTATTTTTCTCTGTCAACCTTTGAAATTATTCAAGGTAACTAATCATCTCTCTTCTAAGTTAACTTTAGTGTCTTGTCCAATAGACTTATCATTTTCTACTTCTAGACTTTATATGTCCATGAGTATAAATTCTTTTGAGCTTTCATAGGCTCTGTCCACATTTGAAGATTGATTGTCTTCCCTTTCGGAGGTGCTACAACCTATGTGTTGGAGCTCAAATTGTCCCGATAACTTATGAAAACCTAATACCACATCACTAAGGATCCTATATCCTTCTGCTCTAGGTGATAAGGGATGACATCCCTTTCACCACGGGGGGTATTCCCTTGAAATAATATTAATTAAAGAATTATTCACTTTAGGAAAATAAATAAAGCCAACTTATAAATGTGATCAAAAGAGGTATAATGTGCGAAGGTCTAGGTGGGAGATACCTATACATCATCTACTGGATGATATCGAAAAGTAACCTTCATTATACAACCTGGAAAAAACATTCTAGCAAAACTAAAATAAAGGAAAAGAAGTTATTAGAGATAAAAAAAAACAATTAAATATCAGTTATTCTTATCTCCCATTTATGGTAACTCATCATAGTTATAAATGAAATGCAATATAATATCATTTATTCTTATTGATCATTCACTCAACAAAAATAAGAGTTTCAATCATAAGATCACCATCCAATCGTGCAATATTGGTCAATAAACTGACCTTACATAGGTTGCAACTAGACAACCTTGATGAAGTCAGTTGATAATCCGGTTCACATATTTTAATATATAAGCATATGAAACAAGAATTAAGAGGAAGAAAGGAATAGAAAAAACATGTAATTGATAAAAAATATTCACACCAATTGCAGCAACAAAATAACAATGACGTGCATTAGGAAATTCTATTAACAACAAAAAAATAAATAATTTAATCCTCCTTGCTTTGATAGTATGTATATCCAAGAGGAAATAAAATAAGATAATGAAATAAATTCATATAATTGACCATGTCAATTATCTAAACCACTATTTCAAACCTGCACATGTTGAAAATTTGATAATAGAAGGAAATGCAAAAATATCAAATTTAGATGATCTAATCAAAGGTTACAAAAATAAGATTCTAGCATGTGCATCAAGTGCAGTCAAGCATATACCAACTAAGTATATCTCTCTCTGAATCACCTAGCCTCCAGCCCCCTTCTCGAATGAGAAAATAGGGGTTTTACACAAAGGTCTGAATAACTATTTTATGCAATTGTTACATAACATATTTGTTTAGTATTCTAATCTAAAGGGAAATGAAAATAATATCCTTCATTAGGTTTAATCTCCTTCATTTCTTGGCTCCACATATTTATGCCTAAATGGTTGTAGTAATCTCCTCTTATAATCTTCCATACTCAGATTATAATGATTCCTTCATTAATCCTATATAACATAAATAAGACTTACGAATTAATAAAAACAAATAAATAAATACATGAATAAAATATGTAAATTTTCCTCATTCGTTAAATTTGCTCCTAAAATCATTAAGGAAAAAGTCAAATAAAAATTATTCACATACCTCATGTTCTTGAAAAATTGTTGTGCTAAAAATCTTCTTCATCTTTAAGTTACGTAATATTATCATATGGGTGAATTTCCAAAGAAATTAACAAGTTTTTAATAAACCTTGAATATTGAAAACACATTCACATACTATGTGTGTATCTAAATTGTTTTTTGATTGAATTCTTCATAACATAATTCTATTCTAAAATTAATTTAACATGAATTCATTGGTGGATTTCACAATAAAACATCATAAACCGTTCAAAAATATCAATAAAATTATAAATTATGGAGTATGTTTCCACCTCCAATGTAAAACAATCTAAATACCTTCAAACCACATGAACCTCTCACGTTCCAGAGTGTATTGGTTACATGAGAAAATGCATAGGGGAAGGTAGGTTGAATTCAAAACCCTAAATATTTTAGGTGGCTTTATAAACCTTTTACAAAGTTGAATTGAATTTAGAATTACATTTATAAATGCTTCGATTTTCTAGCAAACATGTAGTAATCTAGAGAAGAGATGCATCTTTAATTGATATTTGATACCTCCCATCGTGTGGAGAGTTGGATGGAGGTTAATGACCCTCCTCACCCCATTGAAACTTTAGTCATCGATCTAATTCTTTATGAAGGGTTTTCTCTTCACATCAGGAAGTTATTTATGAAGGGATTAAGATCCTCCCTTGACCCAATGGCATGATGTGTGGTGAGTAGGCCCTAATATTTCAATCGCATGGTTCATATAACTCATGTCTTACGTATGATGATAACATAATTCTCATCTAATGTAACAAGGTTTTAACTTTACAAGGTTTAATGTTTTAGCTATGGTTGAATATCAAATGATTCAATCATGTTTTTCCATAAGCTTCCATTCAACATGACTCACACATTCTTAATAAAACTTAATAAAACTTTAATAAATTACTGTAAATGTTTCCATAACAATCATTTTAATAAATGACTTTGGATATTACGTGTTGTTCTTAGTGGTTAATTGTTTTTATTATTTATGTATTTTCAATATTTATGGATTTGAAATAGTAAAAATTCGAATAAATGATTTCTGAATTTGTTTTACACCTAGGGCTTAGATATGCAGTAAATGTAAAATTTAAAATTTGATGAGTAATTCATGATAAGCTCAATGGTGATATTATGTGAGGGAAAATTAGAGATTTATTATTCGTGAAAATATATTTCCAATATTTATTACATAAGTTCTTTAGGAAATTCAACCCTCCCAAATATATAAAAAATGAGGGATTTTCATAATAAATAATTCCCCCATTTTGTAGACAACGTTTCGTTATTTTTAGGAGTTCTTAAGGATAGTAGTAACATCTCAATTATGTTTATTCAGATATACTAGTTAGTGTTATTTAATCTTTTCATTATTTGTATTTTGAATTTATATGTGATATATAGAATTAAAAAAATAACCAAGTATTTCATATGCGTATTTAGAGTATGACATTTCTTTAATGTCGCTTAGTTACAAGCCCTACGTATTTTGTTCTAATCCCTTTTACTGATTTCTCTTTTGTAGTTTATGGAGTGATTTGAACCATAGGATCATGAGAAGGATTCAAATGGAAAGGAAACATAAAGCAACACCCTTAGAGAATACCTAGTTTTAAGGACGGTAATTTTTGCGACAACATTCGACTTCAGCTAGGGATGATTCTTCCCCGCAGAGGATCAAGAATGTAGACCATAAGCCTTTGTATGGTAAGGGAGTTGAAAAAGGAAACTAAAGAGACAAAAAAAGGAAATTTTTTTGCATCTTAAAGGCTCAATCGATTGATATCAAGAAGGAAACAAGAATAAATGTGAGGTCCTAGCATGTATAGATTAACAAGTTCAATGATTGTTTACATACATAAAAGACATGTTTTTATATTAAGTCTATCAGTGTAGTTATAATAATGATTATGGTAGATGATCATAAAAATTATAAATGTATGACTTCATAAGAACATTTAACACCATAAAAAGTCATACCTACTTACAATTAATGATTAAGAAATTACATAAACCATGGAGCTAGTTAAGATACATAGGAGTGACTTCCATTTTTTAAGTTTATTGAGACTAAGGAGGCTAACCATCGGGGATTTTGGTTCCCTTTTTTGTTCATATCATGAGTTTCCGAAATTGGATGCCACTTTGCAGCCAGTGAGCATCCATATCCTAGACATAGTCATCCACTAACCTAAGATGAGGAACACTCTAGATTCTTATTTTCTCTTCGTGTTAGAGGCCCTTTTTCAATTTATCTAGAAAATATAAAATTCATGGGATGAGAGTATTACTAGTGGACTTAGTCCAATCCCACTAATCTTGCTCCACTGCTAGTGAGTGTTCATATCCCAGATGGAGATTTCATCACTCCCCATTAAAAGTTACCTCAATAGAATGAGTGGGAGGATTACACACTAGATTTTAATCTAATTCCACTTTCCTTTCTCTACTTCTAATGTGCATCTATATCCATGGCGGAGATACCAATATGCCCCACACAAGAAACCATTGGTTTCTATTACTAGGGTAGTATGCTGATTAGGAAGGTCTCATGTATGGTTTTGATGTGACTAACTAGTCCTACAAAAACTTCAATTTTATATATGAAAGCTCGATCTTATGGTTATAGGTCTAGCCCTTATGACTTAATATCATCCCTTAGTATCTATGTGTAATTAGAATGGAAGAGAAATGTGGTGAGGGTTATTCAATATGAAGGTGACATTACTAAGAGATTAATATTTGAGTCCTTTAAATATTGTTACCCCTTAAACATTATTTACAAACAAATGCATTAAATATGTGTTTAAAAATCTAGTTAATATAGTTCATACTAAGCACTAATATATGTGTATTTCATTCTACTATGACCGCAAAAGACTCTTCAAGATGCAAAAGACGTTTGTCTTCATTCATTGTAAACCTACAAAGCATAAAAGGTTTATTTATATACAAAATTTATATACAATAAGTTTTAATGACAATATTTATAAGAGAAATAAAAATTAAAGTGTAGCAAAACAAAAATATTGTTAATGGAAAAATTCTT
Organism: Pinus taeda; assembly: GCA_000404065.3. NCBI lineage: Eukaryota > Viridiplantae > Streptophyta > Pinopsida > Pinales > Pinaceae > Pinus > Pinus taeda. The sequence continues at coordinate 20,236 of APFE031122132.1, forward strand.
GATTTTAGGCCTAAGTTTGATCAATAATAATAACATATTCAATTGTTAAAAGAAACAGGGGAGAAATTACCAGGACATCGAAAAATATATTTGCATTTGATTGGAAACAAGAAGAAAAATTTTCGAAGTATGTGCTCATCTGCATTTCAATAAAGTCCTGTGAGCTTGTATGAGCATCTAATGAAGAAAATATTGAAATATTAGCACCCTCTCCATGAGAAATATTTTCATGTATCCCTTTTTCATGGCTATATTGTATCTCCATAGAGTTAATCATGTCAAAGTTTAAACATAAACATATCGAAATAAAATTCAATACATTAACAACTATAAGATTTATAGGATGAGGGAAGAATCAACCTCAAGTAGGAAATTTCAATGAAGCTCGAGCGATGGTGATCCTTTGATATAGAATGGAAATGACCTGAATGGGATGGCATTTTTGTGTATGAGGTACTGCAGACACTGGCACCTAGCCTGCAACTACTCCTGATAGTTCCTTGGTACCTGATCTCGGGCTATTTACACCTAAATTTCTTTGCTTCTAGCTAGGTTGTTTAATCATTTAGGGTTTCATTTGTTTGAGGAGGGCCTATGCACATGTTGCTCTCACCCTCCTCTTCCTTGAAGGTTATGTGATTATTACCTCTCCAAGCTCCTGTATCGGTCCACTCTTCTTGGGGTAGACATATTCATTTGGTTCCATTCCCATTGCTGTCGGTGTCGGTATTCCGTCAGCTAGCTGGTTTCGAGGTGGTTAGCCATTTTTTAGTGCAGTTGTCGTTATGGGCATTGATGAGGTGGATTGGTTAGAGGATCCTCTGGAGGAAGGATCCATCCGGCACTCCACATTTACAGCTACTAAAGGTATGTATAGTGAAGGTCTCTCTGGTAATTTTGTTGATTTCCCTCAGTCCTCTGGTCCTATTCACACCACCTCAGTTTTGTTAGAAGAACCCTCATCTTGGCTGCCTTTCTCCGTGCCACCCTCAGCTACTCTGGGCTTTCTCTCGGATTGCTTTCACCCTGCTCTGGATATCACAGGTCCATCTGTGCCACTACGCCTCTCATCTGCACCTTTGTCAGGAGCCCCATCTAAAGCCCCCCCACCTATAGCCCCCCTCCTGTCCTTTGCACACTCCATTCCCTCGGGTAGCTTCTCCTCGATCCCCCTCCTCTCTGAAGTTATCCCCAATATTTCATCAAACCCTAATCCCCACCTGAAGCTCTGAAAGAGGCGAGAGTTTCTACAAACCCTAGCCTCCCACCCTCCCATCCCTTGAAGAAACAAAGGTGTTTTAAATCCTAGCCTGCAAACATTATTCTTCGGCTAGAGGAGGATATACAGCAGGGGGACACAATGGATTATGTAGATAGAGTTCTGGTTGGTAAAATTAGAGGGAGAAGCTATTCACTAGCCAAGCTAAAATCATGGGCCATGGAGATGTGGGGACAACACTTGGTTGATATCCCTTTCATCCAGACTTTCATTCGCGGATGATTTCCTTTACGCTTTGCAAGGGGCGAACATACAAGCTGGGTTCTCTTTTCTTTTTCGCACTTTGAGAATGCGCCTATGCTCCTCAATCATTGGACACCTCTTTTCGACCCAGAAATTGAGAAAATTGGGGTCAGCCCAGTCTGGATTAGGCTCCCTAGTTTGCCTCTACAATACTGGTCAGAGGACTTTTTTTGGAAAATTGGGAATTCCCTGGGCACTTTCATGGAGTACGACAATTCATATCAGACCATGGGAATGATGGCCTACGCAAGAGTCCTTGTACACTTGGATACTAGAGGAGGTCTTCAGGAATTCATCACCATACAATGGAGATCCTTCTCGCAAAAACAACCACTAGACTATGAAGGTATCCCCTATCGCTGTAGAAGGTGTCATCAAGTGGGTCATCTTTACAACGCCTGCCCCCTCCTAAAGAAGCATAAGTAGGCCTCACAAGAGCAGGAGTAGGATCTGCCAGCTGAATAGTCTCCTCCTCTAGTAGCGGAGACTCAGATGGCGGAGCAGAACAAGATGTTAGATACAGTGGAAGCGCCGCTTGCACCAGCACAAAATAAGAGAGGCAAAAGCATTATTCGTCCTCCCTCCCCACCTCTAACATGCTCTAGGGTTGCAAAGGGCGACGTCTTCTCTTTAGCCATGTCTCTTTTTTCTAATGACTCAAAATCTCATCATTCTGCATCCTTTTTATTTCTCTCTTCCTAGTTTCCCCGATAGGTTTTGGTTTCCCCTCCCCTTCTCCCCTCTGGCCCTATTATGGGCCCCCGGTTTCCCCCCGTTCCCCATTAGGAAGGACAATCCTACATGTCTTGCTCCCTCCTGGTGCCTCTTCCTACTTACACCTCTTGCTCCCTCTCCTCTGCCCTGATCTCATCTCTTCTGCCACCCTCCCCCTTAGTTAACTCTGCCCTGAGGTACTCTACTCATTCCAAAACCAAGGAGAGAGAGTCAGATGCAGTAGGCTTTGATGTCGATACTCCCCTGGTTTCTCCCAGACTACGGAAGGGTAAACCTTCCATCCTTAATAAGGAGATTACCTAAGCTTGTGAAGAGGTTGTCTAGGGCAAGCAGAAAACCATTGGAAGGTTTCTTAGAGCAAAGGATACCCTCCTCCCTCCCCCTTCATGAAGCTTTTATCTTTCAATTGTAGAGGGTTGGCTAGCCGTGAGAAAAAATTAGCGCTGAAGTGACTATTTCTGTTTGAAATGGTCGATGTGATTTTCTTACAAGAAACCCTAAGTGGAAAACTCAATCATTCCCCTTCTGCAATATTGATTGCTGGACTGGACCTTCCATGCTCTAGATGCCTCTGGACGATCTAGGGGGGTCGCCATAGGGTTCAGGGACAAGACAATTGAAATAAGGAACATCTGGGGTGGCGGTGGATTCATCGGAGCTGATATCAATGTCTATGGCCCTTATTAGAACAGAGATATTTTTTGGAGAAGGCTTTTTAGCAACTCCCTTTTTCAGGCAGACAATCTTATCCTTGGTGGGGATCTAAACTTCTCCTTGGGATTCATGGAATCATGGGGCCATATGGCTTAGACAAACCCGCTATTTGATGTTTTTGTGCATATGCTAGAGGATCATCACTAGATTGACATCCCATCTGCTAAGATCCAACACACTTGGAAAAACAATCGCACTAGAAGCCAAAGCCTGGCTAGGACATTGGATCGATTCCTTATTAAGGAGGCCTTCCATGCTCGACACCCCCGATCCAAGCAATGGGTAGGCAATGGAGGAATCTCAGCCCATCAGCCTATATTTCTGGAATTAGATGACATCTCCCACAAGATCACAACTCCTTTCAAATTCAATTCAACCTGGCTAAGGGACCCCTCCTCTATCAAGTTAGTCATCAAGTTCTGGCAATCCCATCCAATCTTAGAGGAGGCAGATCCTGCAAAAGGTTTTGTCAGTAATCTCAAGGAACTAAAGGGCTTATCTAGAGAATGGGTGGACAAGAAGAGGGAACAGGATGACATTAACTTAAAACAAGCAAAGTAGGCTATCTCAGATATTGAAGAACAATCGGAGGGTACTTTTACCTCACTGAAGCAAAAAGAGCATAGCCCTCTCCTAATAAAACAGAGATCCCAAATTCTTAAGGATAGAGAAGAAAGTTGATGCCTTAGGAGCAGAGTGATTTGGTTAAGGGAAGGAGATGAAAACAAAAAGTTTTACCATCATTTTGCTAATGGGTGAAATACTATTAATACCATTTGGGAGCTCCAGAATGATCAAGGACAAATTCTCAAAACCTCCAAAGATTTGGCATCCTTAGCCAGCTCGCATTTCAAAAGCATATACTCAGCCCTTGGAGAAGCCAACATTCTGGAGATCATGCGCATAGCAAAACTCTTCCCTTAGTTTGTAGAGTAGGAGGAAGCAGAGGAACATTCCAAGGAGGTAACCTTGGGGGAATTAGAAGCCACCATCAAAGGATTTCAAAGAGACAAGAGCCCAGGGTCTGATGGCTGGTCTATAGAATTCTACCTTGCTTTTTTTGACATCCTAAGGCATGATCTTCTCAAGGTGGTGGAGGACTGTCACCTCTCTGGAAGGATGTCTCCAGCTATCAAGTCTACTTTCATTACACTCATTCCCAAATATGACAAGCCCTTCTCTTTTAATGATTTTTGCCCCATCTCGTTGTGCAACTGCCTTTATAAGATAATGGCCAAAATCGTAGCAAACAGGCTTAAGCCCATCCTCTCGGCACATATCTCCACCGAGCAATTTTATTTCCTTCAGCAAGCCAAATCCATGAAGCTGTGGGAACTGCACAAGAACTACTTCACTCAGTGCACATAAGAAACCTGAAAGGTATGATCCTAAAGGTGGATTTATCTAAGGCATTTGATAGGGAAAATTGGCTTTACATTCGATTGCTACTTACACACCTGGGCTTCTCTTCTACATACATCAAATGGATCATGAGCTGTATTACCAATGTCTCATACAATGTTCTTCTAAACAGTGCTCCTACTCCTTTTTTTTCGGTTGAGAGGGGTCTAAAGCAGAGATGCCCTCTCTCTCCCCTACTATTCCTTCTCATCATGGAAGGCCTAAGCAAAACTATAGGGGTTGAGCAGAGAAGGGGAAGAATAGTGTGTATAAAGATAATGGACAACTGCTTCTTAACCCACTTACTATTTGTGGATGATGTTCTCATCTTTTTGAATGGCAGTATTGACAACACCACTATCCTATAGAACATTTTTGATCTATTTCAAAAGGAAACAGGCATGGTTATCAATGTTCACAAGTCTACTCTGACTGCAGCAAGCTGCTCCCAGCTTGAAGTACAATTTGCCCTTCGCCGGTTCTCTTTTACTTTACACTCTCTAGAGGATAGGCTGAAATACCTAGGCTACTATTGAAGCCCCAGGGATACAAAATTGCAGATTGGACTTGGATTATATCTAAGGTGGAAAATCGATTGAACATTTGGTTCAATATATATCTTTCATGAGCTGGTAGGCTAATCCTCATTAAAGTTGTTCTAGAAGCGACCTTGGTGTACTAGATGACTTTGGCTTGGATCCTTACAGGGATTCTTGCCAAGCTACAAAGCATTTGTAGCAGATTTCTATGGAAAGGCAATAAACAGGGAAGTCTCTTTGCCTAGGTAAAATGGGATACTATTGCTAGACCCAAGAGATGGGGGGGTTGGGGCATCAAAAAACTGGACATCTTTGCCAAAGTGCTGGCTGCAAAATTGGGTTGGCAGCTAATCACAACACAAAGTCTCTGGACAAAGGTTGCCTATGCTACGTATATCTCCCCTTCAAATATCATGGATTGGATCTAGATGGATCATCGGAACAGCAACAATATTTCCATCATTTGGAAAGTAGTGCTAAACTCCCTTCCCCTCATTTGTGAAGGTTTAAAATGGAGGATCCATGAGGGGAATTTGGTGCAAATTGGTGTCGACCCCTCGATTGGATGTGGGAATCCTCACAGACTCCCAGCAGAGGTGATTGGTCTTCTAGCAGATCAAGGCTACACACATCTCCTTCACATTGCTGACCCTACAAATACAACACTTTTTTAGCAGATCTGGAAGTCAGTCCTGGATCTCCACCTTCTAGCCCAATGGCATCAGGCTTGGGATGGATTCACTAAGGCCCTAACTCAAGCTCATATTCCGATATCAGGAGAGGATGAAATTGTGTGGGCACATGAAAAAAATGGAAGATATTCGCTTAAGGATGGGTATCTGAAGCTCATGGAAGCTACAAAACCTGAGCATATAGAACCTTGGTGGAAAGTCTTTTGGAAGCTAAAAGCGCCCCCCAAAACAAGATTGCTCATGTGGTCCATCCTCTTCAACAAAATCCCAACTGGTCTAAACTTAATGAAGCGATCTTTCTATGGACCCTTTTGGTGTCACTTGTGCAGAGGCAATGAGGAAAGTACTGAGTACCTTTTCCTGGACTATTACATCATCTCCGAGCAATGGAACATCATCCTAGCACATTACCCCTCCCTTCAGGGATGGCGTGGGAGGACTTTACGTGAGGCCTGGCTTAGTTGGATTGGAAAATATAGGGGAAAAGATAGGAACCTGCCCCTTCTGATGTGTTGGGCCTTTTGGATGGCAAGGAACTAGGCCATCTTCAACCACAAGGATCCCCATTGGCTCTCCATCAGAACCAAAATCACAGCTGACTTTGATTCTCTTCCTGAGGAAGTCTTTCAACCTCCCCCTAGGGACATACATCTGGAACACATTGATAAATCAATTCGTTGGGCCTACTTTGACGGATCAACCCAAGAAGATGGCTATGGGGGGGGGGGCATCCTCTACCTGAGGGAATCTCACTATTTCAAAATCCAAATGAATCTGGGAAGAGGCACAAACAACTATGCTAAGCTAGCCACCACCAAGAATTTCCTCAACTTTGCTCTTGAAAAACACTGCACTCATCTCCAACTGTTTAGGGATTCCAAACTTGTTTACAAGTGGCTTACTAGGACATATCATTGCTCTGCATTCTCATTGAGGCACATTGTTGATGGGGCTCATAGACTTATAGCATCCTTTGATAAATTTTTTTGTCATCACATTTTCACGAGTGCAACTCAGGGGTAGACTTCCTATCAAAGGAGGTAGCGCACCGACAGGAAGAGGACTAGTTAATACAGGAAGAAATTGATGAAACCTTCCATCAGTTTTATCACAGACCATTCATAGATCTTCACTTTCACCAGGGGATATAAGCACTCTGTCTTTATATTTTTTGTTTGTCCTAGTATTTCATATGTTGTTTATATTTCAGTACATATGGTTCTATGGAACTCTTTTCATAGAGACTATTTTTACAGTCTTTCAGTCAAGAATGATAAGTGATATTACATTTTGAGACCTTCAAGATCTCCCTACATGGAGAATTCAGTATTCTGGTTTTTCTGTTGTTCTATCGGCTGAAAACTGATAAGCGACAGTAAATTTTGTGACCTTCATGATCTCCCTACGTGGAGAATATAGTTTATATTTTTTTCGTTGTTGTTTTTTCGACAAACAGTTGGGGAAGGCAACCAACCTCAATATGCATATGCTATGTCATCTACAGAATGTAATTTATCATTATTAATAGAAATTACGACTTTTTCCAAGGGAAAAAGCCATAAGATCTATAGTATAATCTTCCTGTTGTACCATATGATCATCATGAATAGCTTCATCATCATGTAGTGATGTTAAATTAGTGAAATAATTATCTTCAACATATTTGTTTGCATTAACACAATTGAAATAACAACATGATTGTAAATTTATTTTTGTAAGTTGATTGTTATTCAATTCAAGGTCATGAGAGGAAATTCATAAGACATCTTCATATGTGCCATATATGGGTGGCTTTGAAAAATTGACATAACTCTCAGATATGGAAGACTCAAAATTAATAAATATATCACTACACGTAATTTCATTAAATAAAACAAGATCTTCCACTACCGATGATTCATCTATAGAATCATAAATTTTTGGTGGTGATACCATTATAGGTATAATTTCTTCTTTAACATAAATACCCTTGGAAGAATCAAAAGAAAATAAATCATGTTTATCATTGGTGTTTAAACTATTAGATTCTTCAAGATTCTCCTAACATTCAACATTAGATGTTACACCTACTGCATCTAAACTTTCATTTGGTAAACCAAGAGGGGGTAATAATTTTTCATTAGAATCACCATCTTTCCAACTCATTATTTCATCGTTGATACAAGATTCATCTTCCTACAATGTTGAATGAGAATCCTTAAACTGTTCATCTAGTAAACAACAAAAAATTACAACAAGTGAATTAGAGCGATACATAGTTACATAATGTTCAAAGAAAACTATATGGAAATTCTTTAAAGAACAAATACCAGCAGGAGGAAGTTTTTGATACAATAGTCAAGCTCTACCTTCCAATGACATCATGAATAATTTCATCTGTACGTCCTCATGTTCGACCCCCATCTTAGGAAGGGAATCATGAAATAGGAGAATATGTTCAATCAGATCGTCATATTCGTCTTTTCGAAAATGGGGTAGGTATGTGTAACACGTATCTTTATTTGGTAACTCATTTGGAAGCTTTCAATATGAGAAAAAACTAAAGGTGAAAAACATGATGCAATCTAATAAATAGCCATTAATAATTATAAATCAGGGAGTTGTCAGGTGAACAAATAAACAAGAAATATATACACTTGAAATGCTATAAGGTGCATAAAATTGTGATCCTGTCCACCAATGGATCATAGACATAATAAATAAATACGTTTACCAAAAGAAATGAAAAGTATGACTTTGTTCGGCACCACAAGATGTTGGAGCTCAAATTGTCCCGATAACTTAGGAAAACCTAAGGCCACATCACTGAGGATCCTAGATCCTCCCACTCTATGTGATACAGTCTAGCCTCCCTTTAACCACGGGGGGTATACCCTGGCAATAATATTAATTGATGAATTATTAAATTTAGGCAATTAAATAAGGCCAACTTATAGATATTATGCAAAGAGGTATAAAGTGCTAAGGTCTAGATGGGAGAGACCTATACATCATCTAGTGGATGATATCAAAATGTAACCTTCATTATACAACATGGAAACAACATTCTAGTAGCACTAAGATAAAGAAAAATAAATGATTGGAGATAAAATAAAAACAATTAAATGTTAGTGATGCTTATCTCCCATTTATTGTAACTCATCATAGTGGTGGTGATACTGTTATAGGTATAATTTCTTCTTTAACATCATTACCCTTGGAAGAATCAAAAGAAAATAAATCATATTTATCATTGGTGTTTAAACTATTAGATTCTTCAAGGTTCTCCTAACGTTCAACAGTAGATGTTACAACTAGTGCATCTAAACTTTCATTTCTTAAAACAAGAGGGGGTAATAATTTTTCATTAGAATCACCATCTTTACAACTCATTATTTCATCATTGATACAAGATTCATCTTCCTACAATTTTGAATGAGAATCCTCAAAATGTTCGTCTAGTAAACAACAAAAAGTTACAACAAATGAATTAGATCAATACATAGTTACATAATGTTCATAGAAAACTATATGGAAATACTTTAAAGAACAAATACCTATGGGAGGAATTTTTCGATACGACAATCGAGCTCTACCTTCCAACAACATCATGAATAATTTCATTTGTACGTCGTCATGTTTGACCCCCATCTTAGGAAGGGAATCATGAAATAGGAGAATATGTTCAATCGGATCATCATATTCGTCTTTGCGAAAGCGGGGTAAGTAGGTGTCCCACATATCTATATTTGGTAACTCATTTGGAAAAGTTTCAATCTGAGAAAAAACTAAAGGTGAAAAACATGATGCAATCTAATAAATAGCCATTATTAATTATAAATTAGGGAGTTGTCAGGTGAACAAATAAACAAGAAATATATATACATGAAATGCTATAAGGAGCATAAAATTGTGACCCTGTCCACCAACAAATCATAGACATAATCAATAAATAAAGTTACCAAAGGAAATGAAAATTATGCCTTTGTTCGGTACCAGAAGATGTTGGTGCTCAAATTGTCCCCATAACTTAGGAAAACCTAAGGCCATATCACTGAGGATCCTAGATCCTCCCACTCTATGTGATATAGTCTAGCCTCCCTTTAACCACAGGGGGTATTCCCTCGCAATAATATTAATTCAAGAATTATTCAATTTAGGCAAATAAATAAGGCTAACTTATAGATATTATGCAAAGAGGTATAAAGTGTGAAGGTTTAGGTGGGAGAGACCTATACATCATCTGGTGGATGATATCAAAATGTAACCTTCAATATAAAACATGGAAACAACATTCCAGTAGCACTAAAATAAACAAAAATAAATGATTGGAGATAAATAAAAAACAATTTAATGTTAGTGATGCTTATCTCCCATTTATTGTAACTCATCATAGTGGTGGTGATACTGTTATAGGTATAATTTCTTCTTTAACATCATTACCCTTGGAAGAATCAAAAGAAAATAAATCATATTTATCATTGGTGTTTAAACTATTAGATTCTTCAATGTTCTCCTAACATTCAACATTAGATGTTACACGTAGTGCATCTAAACATTCATTTGGTAAACCAAGAGGGGGTAAGAATTTTTCATTAGAATCACCATCTTTCCAACTCATTATTTCATCATTGATACAAGATTCATCTTCCTACAATGTTGAATGAGAATCCTCAAAATGTTCATCTAGTAGACAACAAAAGATTACAACAAGTGAATTAGAGCGATACATAGTTACATAATGTTCACAGAAAACTATATGGAAATCCTTTAAGGAAAAAATACCTGCGGGAGGAAGTTTTTGATACCACAGTCGATCTCTACCTTCCAACGACATCATGAATAATTTCATTTGTACATCCTCATGTTCAACCCCCATCTTAGGAAGGTATACATGAAATAGGAGAATATGTTCAATTGGATCGTCATATTTGTCTTTGCAAAAATGGGGTAGGTAGGTGTCACACATATCTATATTTGGTAACTCATTTGGAAAACTTTCAATTTGAGAAAAAACGAAAGGAAAAAAACATGATGCAATCTAATAAATAACCATTAGTAATTATAAATTAGGGAGTCATGAGGTGAACAAATAAACAAGAAATATATACACTTGAAATGTTATAAGGCACATAAAACTGTCACCTTGTCCACCAACAGATCATAGACAATTAATAAATAAAGTTACCAAAGGAAATGAAAAGTATGCCTTTGTTTGGTGCCAAAAGTTGCTGATGCTCAAACTGTCTCGATAACTTAGGAAAACCTAAGGCCACATCACTGCGGATCCTATATCCTCCCGCTCTATGTGACACCCATATCGATGAGGCCAGTGTGAAAGACATGAATCTTGAAATTAGTGGGCTACATACGCAAATGATCACCAAATAAGAGTTGCAACAACCAAGAGGAGTAGGACAAAACCCTCATATACACATTGTGGGAAAGAGGGACACGATGAAAGGAATTTTTAGAAGCTTCACCCTGAGTTGAGACCTAAGAGAAATGATAGAAAGGAGAGGGATAAGACCATCATCATCGTGCAACAAGATCAACCATCCAATTTAGAAGACGACGAGAAGGTCACAGCTATGGGTTTTGCATGAAGTAGACCCATTGACATGGGAACAGATTCCGGTGACGAGAGGAGGATTACAGCTCTTGGAATAGCAACAAACAAACCCAACGATCTAGGTTTTGATTCAAGTGATGAAGCAAAAATTCTAATAGATATTGTACCTATAATACTAGTGAGTTGGTTTCATAACATTTGGTATTAGAGCTTTGGATTCTAGGGTTTTTCTACTCCAAACAAATCATTGTGGAATTGTCGCTATAACTTTTTTTCGATGACGTTTCAAAAGATAAAAAAAACCATTTGCGTCGAACATGTTCTGAACTTCTGGTCTAAATTTCAGAGCTTTTCATGATATATCTTCGGAGACATGATCTAAGGAATCTAGGGTTTTTGCAGACTCCTGAATTACGTTACAAATAGGTGACCTTAGGAAAGTCGTCATAAATTTTTTTCTGAGCATCAAATTGAAATTGCATAAGAATTTTTAGAAACAAGATGGTTTGTAGTTTTCTGTATATCAGTTTCTGGTAATAAGGTCAAAACAATGACACATGGCACTTTGTACAAGTTTGCTCTACTGAACTAGTCTATAATCAGGTCACCATGGGATATTTGGCATAGCTCTTCCTTGGAGAATCCAATCTTGATCAGACTTGCCGGGTTAGAAAGAGGACTGAAAGGGCTACTGCAAAACGTGATTTAATATATTCGATATTGGCAGTTACAGAGATACAATAAATTCAATATTGAGCTCTTACAAAGTCAAAAAAAGGTGGATAGGTGTTTTTTTTAATTTTTCATAAGATTGGTTCGAAAAATTAGTTTGAAGGAATTCAAAGGGAATACCATAGGGGGTATTCCCTAGTAATAATATTAATTAAAGAATTATTCAATTTAGGCAAATAAATAAGGCCAACTTATAGATATTATGCAAAGAGGTATAAAGTGCGAAGGTCTAGGTGGGAGAGACCTATACATCCTCTTGTGGATGATATCAAAATGTAACCTTCATTATACAACATGGAAACAACATTCCAGGAGCACTAAACTAAAGAAAAATAATTATTGGAGATAAAAGAAAAACAATTAAATGTTAGTGATGCTTCTCCCCCATTTATTGTAACTCATCATAGTGCTAAATTTGATGTAATATAATATCATGTATTCATATTGATTAGTCACTCATCAAAAGGAGAGTGTCAATGATAAGATCAACCTCCAATGGTGCATATATTGGTCAATAAACCAACCCTACATAGGTTTTAAATAAACAACCGAGATGAAGTCGTTGTATAATCTGGTTCTCCAATTTTGAGATATAATCATATGAAATTAGAATTAAGAGGAAGAAGGGAATAGACAAAACATGTAACTGATAAACAATATTCACACCAATTGCTATAATAAAATAACAATGAAGTGCATTAGGAAATTCTATTAACAACAAGAATGTAAATAGTTTAATCTTCATTCCAATGATAGTATGTATATACGTGAGGCAATCAAATCAAATTATGAAATAAATTCATATAATTGATCATGTCAACTATCTAAACCACTATTTCAAACCAGCACATGTTCAAAAATTGATAACAGGAGGAAATGTAGAAATATCATATAATGAAACATTACAAAAATAAGGTTCTAGCCTATGCATCAAGTGCAGTGAGGCATATAACAAATAATTATATCTCTCTCCGACTCAACTAGGCTCCAACCCCCTTCTCAAATGAGAAAATAATGATTTTATATAAAGGTTTGAACAATTTTTTTATGCAATTGTTATATAAAATATTTGTTTAGAATTCTAATATGAAGGGAAATGAAAATAATCTCCTTCATTAGATTTAATCTCCTTTGTTTCTTGGCTCCGCATATTTATACCTAAACGGTTGTAGTAATATGGTCTTATAATCTTCCATGCTCAGATCACAATAATTCCTTGATTAATCATCTATAACACAAATAAGAGTTACGAATTAATAAAAACAAATCAAATAAATACATAAATAAAATTTGTAACTTTTCCTCATCCATTAAATTTTCTCCTAAAAATGTTAAGGGAAAATTGAAATTTAAACATTATTGGCATACCTCATGTTCTTGAAAAATTCCGGCCATTAAATTCTTCTTCATCTTTAAGTTATGCAATATTATTATATGGGTGAGTTTCCAATTAAATTAACAATTTTTTAATAAACCTTTAATATTGAAAACACATTCAAATAATGTGTGCACCCAAATTTTTTTTGATTGAATTCCTCATAAAGTTGAAATGAATTTAGAATTACATTTATAAAGGCTTCAAATTTTCCAACAAACATGTAGTAATCTAGAGAAGAGAGCCATATTTAATTGGTGGTTGATACCTTGTTTCGCTTGGAAAGTTGGAGGGAGGTTAAAGACCCTCCTCACTGCCAAGGGAACATTTGCCATCAATCTAATTCTTGATGAAGGGTTTTCCCTACTCATCGGGAGATTATTTATGAGTGGATTAACATCCTACGTTGACCCGATGGCACCATATGAGTGATGTGTGATCAGTGGGCCCTAAGAATTATTTTGATCACTTGGTTTCGTATAACTCTTATGTTTTAATTTTACGAGGTTTAATGTTTTAGCTATGGTTGAATATGAAATGATTCAATCATTGTTTTCCCATAAGCTTCCATTCAACATGACTCACACATTTTTAATAGACCTTAATAAAATTTTAATAAATGACTATAACGTTTCGAGAACAATCATTTTGATAAATGGCTTTAGATATTGCATGTGGTTCTTAGTGGTTAATTGTTTTTTATTATTTATGTATTTTCAAGGCTTATGGTTTTGAAATAGTTAAAATTTGAGTAAATGACTCTTGAATTTGTTTTGAACTTCAGATATGGAAGTAAAGGTAAAAGTTAAAATTGGAGAAGGAATTCATTATAAGCTCAATCGTTATATTATGTGAGGTAAAAATAGAGATTTAATATTCATGAAAATATATTTTCAATGTTCATTAAATAAGTTCTTTAGGAAATTCAACCCTCCCAAATATATAGAAATTAAGGGATTTGAATGCTAAATAATTCATCTATATATCTAATTCCCCCATTTTGTTGACAATGTTTTCTTATTTTGTGGACAATGCTTCCTTATTTTTAGGAGTTCTTAAGGATAGTAATAATATCTCAATTTTGTTTAGTCACGTATACTAGTTAGTGTTATTTAATCTTTTCATTATTTGTATTTTGAATTTACATGCGATATATAGAATTAAAATAATAATTAAATATTTCATATGCATATTTACAATATGACATTTCTTTAACGTCGCTTAGTTACAAACCTACCTGTTTTATTCTAATCCCTTTTATTGATTTTTCTTTTGTATTTTAGGGAGCGATTTGAATTATAGGAGCATGAGAAAGAGTCAAATGGAAAGGAAACATAAACTTAACACCCTCAGGGGAGACCTAGTTCTATGGAAGGTCATTTTGGCAAAAACACTATGGTGTACAATATTTTCTTCTTAATCTTAGTTTTCTCCTCTTCCACTTTGCTAAACTTCTCTCTTGGGCCATATTCATTCTTCTTCTTTCCAAGGCACTTAGAATGATAGTAACCTACTTTAAAATAATTAAATAATTTAAAAGGTAGCTTACCTTTGTACTTTCCTAATCCTCTCTTGCACTTTCTATTCAACTTCACTTCCTCTTCATCTGATTCAAAACATGAGTCATTATGTTCTTCCTTAGGATTCTCATTTGCTTTAAAGGTTGATTCCTTTGTTGTAGACTTACTATTAGAAATCATCATTTCATTGGAAATAAGACTATCAAGTAGTTGGTCCAACATGATATATTTGAGTATGTCATCTCCTTAATGGTTAAAAATTTATGTTATGCAACCAGCTCACAAAAAAATATATGAACGACTTAAAAAGTATCCTCTTCGAGGGGAAAACCTCGTTTAGTATTATAGGGACCTAAAAAAGATCCACAACTTCTGATATGGTATAATTCTCTACAACATCTTATATGAATGAGTGGTTATGGTGTCTCTCATTATCTGAGTGGTACATGAATCAGGCGGTCGGCTCCCTTCATGCCCCGTGGTGGTGGTACACTTGGGGACCGACACGTACATGAGTACATATATTTATCTATATTCACATTTTTTTCATTGATGTGTTACTTATGATGTACTTTGTACTAAAAATGGATATGGTTTTCATGCAAATATGGTTCCTTGTGGGAACCCCCAGGGCAGACTGGTGGGTGAAAATGGTGATCAAAGATAGCCTCAGTAGGGGGCTGCTATATCTAGGAAGTGACAACCTTGAGAGCGGTGATAGAGGGCAACTAGTGTGGTGGGTATGGCTTGAGATAGGTTATCCTCATGAGAGAGGGGAGGTGGTGGACATCCAAGCAGTGATCCAGAGGTTATAGGTGAGTGGGGAGGTCATTAACAAGAGGGAGTTGGACATGTTTCAATGGTTGAAAATACTTTTACTTGGGTTGATCAAGGATGGATGGGCTATGATAGGAGAGGATTTCATTGTGAGGATGATGACACTAGATAGGAAATGGCACTCAGTTCTTCAGTGGGTAATGGTTATGGCAACCACGATATGACACATTTTGGGTTCATGGCTAGGGAAGGCAAGATGTCCTCCATTAGGTGGTGCATGAGGTGATGAACCCAAACCTTAGATTTTCTTTTGATGTACTAGGGGAAGCACCCATTATGAGGATGCTCTCCTCTTTTTCGGTACATGATTCATTTTTCCTCTAATGGCTCACTGATGTACATAAAACCTTTTTTTTTTATGATATATATTATGAGATATACCATTTTTTGTGGCTCTCATGATGTGTCTTTATATATGATGCATGTACACATAATATGTATTTTCATTTTATTGATGTGATGTTTCATTTATATGTACTTAATATGTCTCAATGATGACTTGTATATAATGCTTGATAATTTAGGATTTGATTGGCTATGTGGACAACAACATGATTTTGACTTATTTGTATATCGAAAATGTGATATGATCAAAACCATGTACTAACTATTTCACATGTAGGTATTTATGAAAATTAAAATGGTCACAAATTTTGAATGTTTTGTTCAACTATGATATGACAAGCTAGGAATCAAGGAACACATGCATATGATTGATACCTAATCGAGAGGCATCAACCAAAAGGCCTATGACAACATCATATTCAAATTTATTATTAGTGGCTAACACAATAAAAATTCCATTATGATGGAGAATCATATGATCAGGAGAGTATATGGCTCAATCTACCATGACAAAATTTTGCAACCATCGAGAAGCACCATTAGCAAACTTGTGGTGCTAATTTTTTGGATGATCCATCTGCTACACTAGATGAGAGTATATTTTAGAGTGAAGATGATGAGATGATCATAAAAATAAATCATGGTTCAAATTTAGATCATAAGACCAATTCTATGCTTATTAATGGATTTTTTTGAGGTAGAGCCCATTGACGGGGTCTTTGAGACAAGCCCCATTAGGCTCTATTAACATGTAGGTGTCTTTCAAAAGGATATATTTAACAATTATGGGTCCTTTCCATAGGGCTTCAAACTTTCCAGGTCCAAATGCTTCCTTGGTGACATTGTACCAGACTACGATCACCCTCACTAAATGAGCAAAGGGTGACGTGGAAATCAGAGGAGGCTTTGGCCCACTATTTTTAGGTTTTGTTGTGCTAGAGGGATTCACATTGAATTTTGTCAATGTGCTTTGATTGGAAAAGACTTTTCTCTAACGATAAAGTGTCTAGGAGATGCTCTATGGTCGTGCAAATGGTGGGGTCTCGCACTTGATAGTGAGGACAACTTTGACCTCGTAAACTAAGTGAAAAGGAGTAAACCCAAATTTTTTTGACTAAGGTACAGTACACCCATAGGGATGAGAAAATCATATGGTGCTAGTTTGTTTCAAGCTTGTTCACCATACACTACCACATGCTCTTGAGTACCTTGTTTACAACTTCTGCCTATCTATTGGAGTGGGGATAGTATGGGAAAGAAAACTCATGGGAAAATCCAAGGAGATGAGATAATTGTTCGAAAATATCATTCTCAAAATGTTTTCCATGGTCGAATATTAGTTCCTTGGGAAAATTGAAATGCGCAATGACATGGCTGAAGAAAAATCGAGTGGAGGTATTAGTATTATTATTGAATGTGGGCATAGCTTTAACCCACTTGGTCAATTAGTCAACGATGACTACTATGTACTTATGACCATTATGGGATGGAAAGTTGTAAGTGGTGAAGACAAAGCCCCACTTGTGGAATGGGCCAACAATGGTGACCTAGTGTAAAGGACTTGGAGGTGCTCTAATTTTTTTGGGCATATCGTTGGCAATGTTCACATGATTTGACTGCATCGATGTAATAGTAGAAGAGATTTGGCCAAAAATAATCAGGGAGGAAGATATTTTGGGTAGTGGTCATCCCTGGGAGGTGACCACCACAAGCTCCAATATGGCAGTCATTCAAGACTTACTCAACTTCATTAAGTGTAAGGAATCAACATAGAATCATGTCCATGCCATGACAATAGACAATATATTTGTTGAGAGTATTGGACCTGACAACATTCAAGGGGTCTCCCAGATAGTTGGTCCCAATTAGACCTCACATTATTTGAGATAGGAGCCCCATTCAGAATATGGCCCGATTCCTGATTTCTTAAAGTTTTTCCTTGGACCTAATTGTCAGCAAGAGAGAGCAATGCAAATGTGCCATCAAAAAGTAAGTGAGTGTGCCTAGTGAGTGTTTGGTTTTAAGTGTGTTAAGGTTCTTCTAAGGCAAAGGGATAAAAGAAAGTGAGCCACTAAGAGAGAGGTAATAGTGACACCCTAGTAGAGACACACGCAATCAAGACCGATCTGTTTAACATCCAAAGGAATAGTCCAAAAAAATGTGATGGTTGTTACAAGTAATTAATAAGAGAGATTTTTCTAGTATACAAAGGAATAGTCCACAAGTATTGTTGGCTTGAAGGGGCTTGACCTAGGTTAAGTGTTAGTTATCCAAACAAATCCCTACACTACTGGCCCTTTCGGCATTATATCATGGAGCGCGGATTGAAATCTCACTCAAAGCAGTATGGGGGGATGCTGGAACCAAGTTTCTGCACTCTTGAGATGGTTGTGATGTCGGGTTTATTCCAAATATACCTACCTTAATGCATGTTACTTATCCTTTTGTTCTACCGTTCAATACCTTCATGAAATATTACAAGTTTCTTTCGTGCAGCCTAACCAGGGGTTGAAGTAATTTCACACTGCTAGGGAAGTGAACTACGATATCTCCCAAACTGGGCTAAGTATCTTACTTATCTTATTAACAAATCTTAGTTAGCTTCACGTAAATAGATGTTCTTAATTGCATTCACTTAACCAACACAATTACATATATTCACACATCATATAAGCATTAGAAGTGAAATTCATACCCAATATAATAGATGCATAAACAGGAAATAAAGGTGCAAAAATTATAGAATACTTCTCTTTATTGATAATTCTAGATTATTACATACTCAACACACCATGGACACTCAGCTGTAGGGGTCTACGCATTCAAATCCAGACTTCTAGGCCTCTACACACTTAGCTGCATAGCGTCTACCTATTCTACAACCCAAGACTTAGACTTATAATTTAGAGCTATCTCTCATACATGTTTGGTCTTTCTTCCATTCATGTCTTTAAACTACTTAAATCTTAGTTGTATTTATACAATCCCATGGTTCGCAGACCATGGGTAGATCTTCTATAGCCGACATTACATTTTCAAAATAATGGTAGACAACCCTATGACTCTTTAACAACTACCAGCTCTGTCACCACAAAATGTGGAGTCTTTACACTTGGATTACAAAATTGGACCAAAATATGGGATTTAAGCCCCAAAACTTCCCTTGAGGGATCTCATGCCCAACAGGCCCCCAACACAAACATCATGACTCGCCCTTGAGTCACTCTGCAAGTGTGGAGATCTTAGCACGAAGACCTCCTAGCTCTATTTGGATCATTGCAACTTCGGAAACACACTTAGCGGCTACCTGCTATACTTCTTCCACACATTGTTCGGTGACTACTACTAAACTGCTACTCGGAATATTTTGTTGAGTTGCCTGCAATTTCATGACCCTTCCTTCAATGGAGGCTATGATCATGTAAGCCTCATCTATCTATGGCTATAGGCACACTTTTATGACCGCTTCTTTGTGCCAAGCAACATCCACCTGTTACTTGAGTGCCTTTTCCTCCTACAGCCATGCAAGCCTTTGTGTAAGGGAAACTGTATGCGTGGTCACTTCTACCTTGTCATACCTTTGTTGGAGCTCACGCACCTATGTCTCTAAGCGCTCTACTTTCAAGTCCTCCTGTAGGGTGGTTAGGACCTCAAATGACTGTTCAAAATGCTACATGCAGTTTGCCACTACACTATCAACCACCACTATTACTATTGTAACAAAGGTGGCACATTGTTCCCTGATCTTCAGAAGATTTGAATTCTGAACCTTCAACTACAGTTTTATGATCTATAGGTTTATCTCCATCTAAACCCTAGCCATCCCTGCATGAGTGTTGCACACTCCTGTGGCCAATTTGTGGACACACACATCCTTTAGTTCTTCTGCCTGAATTTCCAACTCCTAGACCATCCGGCAGGCTTCCTCTACCACCTACATAATTTGCTTATTATGCTCCACTACCTCATTACACTGCAGGCCCAACTGCTCAATTTTGATGCGCTGCTCGCTCATCACCTGCAGAGAACGACTCTCCCAGGCCCTAAGTTCCAAGGTGACTCCATCTTATAAGAGGTAGAGCATCTCCCGAGGGAGCGCGACCATGTTCAATCCTACCCCTTTCAGACTACTAACCATAGGCATTTTGGCCTCACTTTTTGTAGTGATTTCCCCATCAGGTAGCAGTATCACATTGGTCACCCTTGTGCACAACATCTCCTTGGCAACTAAAGTGACAATCACGAGGCCGGTGGACACTATGCTAGCCTGTGGAGTGCATACCTACAACTCCTGCAACTTTGTCTGGAGAGCCCCCAATACCAACTGATGTTGTTCTTCAAACTGTTGGAGGGCCTCCGTGGTGACATCCCTCACTGTTTCTCTGATATCATGCAAATCCCACTCAGTGAGGGTGATTGGGCCGAAGGACATCTTTGATGCCTTTGTTTTATTTCGTGGCCTTGTCTGCTCTCATGGTCATTGATGCTTGAGTTGTATGGATGTCGTCTGTGGGTCCATGTCGCCTTGTTATGTCTTTATTTCTACCTCATTGCCGAGCGAAGGTGAATTCTGTCCTTTGCACTCTTCTCCTCCTGTTTTCTAATGTTCTGCTAGTTTCGTGGTGTCTTGTGCTGCCTGGGCCTTACCCTCTTCTTCCTCTTTTATGCGCTTCTCTGCTAGTTGTGCCATTCGAAGCTTTGTCTCTTCCTTCTTACAGTGCATGATGGACTTGTCTGTTTCCACTATGGAGCTAGCTAGGGTGTACCAATTCGGTGGCCAAGACTCAAGGACTATGAAAATTACATCATCAGTCACCAGGTATGATAGCTTGTGCCATGTCTTCGTAGGGTCCTTTTGTGCCCTGATAAAAACATGGTGGAAATCCACTTTGAACTCTACAAAGCTCAGTGGACTGGCATATACTGAGGGCAACAACCATGGCTTGTGATTGATCCCCATCTAGATATCCATCTCCATTAATACCCAAAAAATATTTCTTTCTTTTATTCACTACATGTCCTTGGTCGCCAACAATGAAGTGTACTTCGCTACCTCTAGAAGGTCTGGCACAAATAAAGGGAATTGACTATATTTTGGTAGCTCCCATGCCTCACAATAGTTCACAAGGAACTCCCTGCATAGATAGTTCACCCAATTGAACTAGACTCCTTCCACACATTGGGCCCCTAGTGCAACCACGGGCACGGGAAACTCATCTGTCTGGCACTTTTGCATCACTTTCCCTGCTAGTATTTATGTCATGACCTTGACTGTAGGGTTGTTAATGCTCGAGATGGCATATCCTTGCTTCTTCTTCTCCAACTTGAACATCTTCTTCATTGCTTCCATGAGGGCCAACTCACCACCTTTTCCTTCACAAATATTGGCTAGATCATCCCCTAAGTAAGGAAACCATGTAATTCGATGAATCAAATGGTCTGTGATGGGAATGTGCTCCTCCAGCCATAAACACCCATCATTCACAAAGCATAACAGTTGCCTGATGATGAATATAGTCACTGGGGCGCGATGGTAATGCGTCACCTAGAGCAGGTTAAGCAATTTGGCTTTCTCTACACCTTTAAGCCATGTCCATGGCTCCAATTGAACTGTTCCAATAGTTGCATCAATCCTTGGGTGCATTAGATGCTCAGACGCTAAATGCGAGAACTTCTCGTGGTCTGTGAGGTCCCAATATCCAAACTTCAACACAGGAACCTGCCCCAAGAGCAGTCCCTCAAAAACAATATTGTCTGGGAGAAGCAAACTTTGCAAAGAGCTCTTGCTTTTATCTATGTCCTTCGGCACCTTGGCTTTACCCTTGCATGGAGGAAAATATTCAGGTAACTAGGTGATAGGGTCTACACCCTGGGTTTCAACTTCCATTTCTTCATCCTCCTCATCCACCAAGATTTCTTTAGATCCCTCCTCGTCGGCCTCCATATTAATGGCCTTCCCCTTTTCCTGCAAGGTGAGCTTCGTCCTCTATAGATTTCTTGGTGAGACATGCACTGAGATCATAGCCTGCTTATCCTTCTTAGGTCTCAATGTTCTAGGTGATTTAGGGACCTTGACTATCACTCTAGCGCTCTCACGGGCTTCCACTTCCACAATTTCCTGCACGACTTCCTTGGGTGTCTACATTAGTCTAGTTAGAAGGTCATGTGTCTCATTTGGAAATCTTTCAAACACTGAACTTGCTCTCAAAGCCTCAAAGTTTGTAAGGTCCATATGCACTTCATAGCGCAACAACTAAATTTTCAAAATGCCAAGTGTTTTTCACTAGATAGCCACTTGTAATTTATAGGGCTTTTTGAATTCAAATTTGACCATTCCCCCCACATTCAGCCCATTAATGCTAGATTGGCAGCAGCTTTTCAAGAATCTAACCCATAAATTTCACCTTAAATGCCTGTCGCCAACTCCATTTGGCCTCAAACCAACCATCAAATTGTGAGTAGTGACTGTAACAGTCACTTTCCGGTAGATCTGCACACTAGCGCAACTGTCTTTGCGTTGTCGCGGACCCTATGATACTTCGCTACTTCACGCAGTCTGACATCATGCAGCTCCTAGGCATCATAGTTTATAGTCCTGCACCTCCTTTAGCGATCTAGAGCACTAAGACTATGCTTCTGTCAAAAAGTCAGATGGGCGGGCCACCTGTGTATGGCTTCAAATGATTGCCATTCATTTTTCCTGGGAAGGGATCTCCATTCAACTTAACCAATTAGACCGCGCCTCCATCGGCGATCTTATTAATAACATGTGGCCCTAACTAGTGCATCCTAAGTTTCATTGGAAATTTATCAAACTTACTATCATACAACAACACCAAGTCATTCACCTTAAAGGTGTGTAGCTTAATATGTCTGTCATGCCATGCCTTTCCGCACTGCTTTTGGACCTGCTGGTGAAATCTAGCCAAAAACCATTCTTCTTCAAGCTCATCCAACTGTGCGAGTCTCTCTTTCAGGGCTCCGCAATCCATCATACCTACAAACGCTACTATATGTAGACTAGGTACAATATATTCCATAGGCATCACCGCTTCAACCCCGTATACCAGCCTAAAGGGTGTTTGTCCCATTAACCTCTTACATGTTGTTCGATAAGTTGATAACACTGCAGGTATGCGTAGGTCCAAATCACTTCATTGAGCATGGCATACCTTGGTCAACACATTTTCAAGAAATTTTTTGAACGCCTCCACTATCCTGTTAGCCTGTGGGTGATAAGGTGTGCTCTTGTGAAACACCTAAAATTCCTCCATTAGTGCATTGATTATCTCAATCAGGAAGTGCGTACCATGATCAATCATCAAGATCTTTGGATAGCCAAATCGCATTAGTACATGCTCAAATAGAAACTTCATGGAAGTCACACTTGTGTAGTCCTTCACATGTTGTGATTTTGCCCAACAAATCAAGTACTCTGTTGCAATGATAATGTACCTCGTGCCTGTCATCCCTTGAGGCTAAATAGGTCCTACAAAATCTATTGCCCACTTTTCGAAAGGTTGCAATGTCATTTGTGGATTCAAAGGCATTTCATCCCTTTGGGATGGCTTACCTATTCTTTGACATACATCGCACTCCATGCAATATGTTTTTGAATCCTGATGAAGGGTTGGCCACAACAAACTTGAGCATAGAATCTTCTGTGCGGTGGCTCTCCCTGCATAACGTCCTCCCATGGCACCCCCATGAGCATCCATGAGGTTGCTGCTTCATTCAAAATCAGCTACATACTTTTGCAGTATTTCATCATTCCCCATCTTGTATAGATGCCCGGTAATGACAAAGAATTCTACCGCGCACACCACTAATTCCTTGTTTTTCTAGACAGATTATCCTTCTAGCACAGTTCTAGTTGTTAGAAAGTGTATTAGATCCTTGAAATGTCCATCCGTGACATGCATAGCAAAGAGCTGCACGTCAGGTAATCCTTCCTCCAAACTAGTAGGTTCCTCCCCTGTCTCGATGCGCGATAAGTGGTCAGGTCCCATGTTCAATCATCTAGGCTTTGCAACAACTTCAAAATCATATTCTTGGAATAATAAAAGCCATTTGTAAATTCCCCCCCCCCCCAACATAGGCTTATTGACTAGGTACTTTAGCGTGGAGTGATCCGTATACATCTTAAAGTGACCTCCTAGCAACTAGAGTCGATACTTCTGGAGTGTGTACACCATATCTAGCCCCTCGCACTCATTGGTAGAATAGTTCTTCTTTGCTTTCACCAACTATGTACGCAGATCATTTTTCCCATCATACTTGTCCACCAGTCGCATCTTAGGTTTCCCAAATTGTGCTCGCATCATTATCCTACATTCGCGCTAATTATCAAAGCTTCCTTTGTACATACCCCACCATCTTGCAGTCGTAGCATGCAGTACCCATTCCAAGGCCTGGAAGCATTGCTTTTCTAGCACCTCCCTTTCAAATGCATCCAAGAAGGTATCTACCTCAGTTATACCATCATAAGTGGGAATATTTCTTACTTTTGATAACATGCAACACAACGACCGGGTCATCATGTTGCAATTCAACTTAGTTACCTCATGTAACCGATTCTGCCAGAATTCTATTCCTTCATTAGAATCTGAACTGCAGGAACTCTCATGCTACCATGTAATCCACCCATTGGTGTTAGGATTAACCCAATATTGGTCTCGTGCTGTTATGTTATATATGTAGTCCAGATCATCATCACTCTCATAGTTGTGGACTGGTTCCATATAGCGTGATCCTTCAGCAGGATCTAGGGGTATTATTACGCATAATGATTTATACTTAAAGATCATATTTCGCTTCTTCAGATTGATTACCCTGTTCATATCAGTAGCCCAATCAGTTCCCAAGAGCACAGGGTAGGGATTGTTGTCATCAACAATCTCTATTACTTCAAAATCTACCAACATGCTCACTCTCTCAATATCCAAGGTCACTCCCTACAGTCGCCCCATGGGTATGATTTTCTGCTAGTTTTCCATCCTTAGTTGAATGGGGACCATTGTAGTGTAGGTCTCCCCATTTGTTCCCATGTTTGTTTCTATAGAACATTCTCATCTAATCCCAAATCCAAAATGACTTGATTCATTTTGTATTCTCTGATCCGCGCAGTGAGTCTCATTTCATGCCTCATCCTTGTTTTATGTTTTCTGATCTTCCGGACTACATGTGGTTCTCTTAATGCGGTCCCAACACATCCATTAATGAGTTCCTATAATTCTTTCACAACCTTACTATCGTGCAGTAACTTCATAAAAGTTTCCAAGAAAGTTGTGACCATAGAAGGGTCCATCTCTGGCTCCGGTTTATCCTTGCTTCCTGAAGTGGAGGCCTCAGCGAAGCTCTTCTTAGCTTCCATGAATGCTTCAAAGGCATGCAAAAAATTGAACTCGGACTCTTTCTTCGGAGCTTTGCGACTCATGTACTATCTTCCAGCTATTTCCCCTTGTCATCTCTTGTTGCAATTCTAGTTCAGAGCAGTATATTTACATTCAGATCTTCCTCCCATGGCTCAGACCTCATCATATGCAGGTTCTAAGATGAGGGAGGTGGTAGCACTCCTTTGTCATGTATCATAGCTATCAGTGTAGGACAATCTTATGTCTCATGATCAAATAGCACACAATAATTACATGACCGGCACGTTGGATTAGTCGAATCACAATCATAGTGTCCTAGCCCTCCGCAATTGTAGCAAATCAACTATCTGTGACCTCTGCCAAGTCCTCCTCCACCTCAGCCCCATCCATACCCCTGAAATCATGTTTATGCCATCCTAGCATTTTGGTCAAGGGGCCACACTTCAGCCTGAAACTTGTAGGCGGGATTTCTATCAATCACCAATTCATAGCTCCTGCAAGTACACTCATCATGTCATACCGATCTATAAAAGTTGCATAACAACTATTGTGGAGTTTACGTATACTTCTGTAACAAGTGGCAGTTATCTGTGGCATGTTTTTCAACTATTTGATAGATAGCGCACCACAAAGAACGTGTCGTGCCAGGTCCTTCTTGAGCTTCTAGCCTTAAAGGCATTGGCCCTCCCCCTGCAAGGTAATTTGTAAAGACCAAGCAATGGTATTTGTCATGACCCTAACTCTTGCATATCGTGCACCATACCTTTTTATGTACCTCTGGCCAAAGCATCCTATCTTGCTTCAAGCTTTGCATCTCAAGGCACAGATTCTTCAGCTACACGTGGATCTGCAGAACTCCCAGATTAGGATCTTTCATTGGCGTCTCATGTATCCTCATGGAAATCTCCAAGGCCTCTGCGTGAGCTATTATGTTCTTCTGCAACAGTGAACTCCTTAAGTGTGGTAAATTGAAGCCACAAACCACTCATGATGTCTTCCATCTGTCAAAATGATGTTGGTTTCATAGATCATACATTTCAGCCTTTGATCTAGTTCCCAAGGCATCTTGCCTGGTAGCATCATGATCTCTTTAAATCCCACAATCGACTGCAATTTAGATTTAGGCCTACTAAATTCCCTATTTAGTGTTGCTTGGATGTCTGCTACTCTAGCACTTGGGTTATCGTTGGAGTACTTAATATACCAAGTTAGCACTCTATCTTGCAGAGCACTAACCAATGTTGCCTTCTTTATGTTATCATCTGTAACACCTTGAGCTTCCCATACAGCCCTCACAATGAACTAGAATTGGTCTAGGTCCTCATTTCCCAAGCCTCTAAACAAAGGAAACTTCACTGCGTTTGCCATACTAAATCACAGTGGATGTGGAGGTGGTATGGGTGAAGTTGGAGGTGATGGCAGTGAAGATGGATGTAGTGTGGGTGGAGGTGGTATTCACAAAAATCCTTGTCTTATCAACTAAATAGCACTTCGCGGAGAGACCTTCGCTATCCCTTCTTCATCCCTTTGCGGTGGTAAAATCAAGGGGCTATACTCCGAACCCTTATTTCCTTTGTTTCTGTAACTTTTTCTGCTTTGCATAGTCCCAAACATCAAGGTAACTGAATAACTTGTTTTTCGCACAACAACATGTTAATCCAAGTATTCAAATATTTTATGTACTTACATAACAGTCCTTTGAAAAAGCGTCACTCTGCCTCACTATAGCTGACTCAGGTGTCAATCGTGAACTCAGTAACAAATCCTCCTATAATGCAATCGAGCCAATGATCGATGATGCGCGTGATCTTATCCTCCGATGCTTCTAACCTTTGTACTACCTTTGGGGTCCACACAATAGGACCATCAAGTTTCCACCTTCCTTGGTTGTCTACTAGCTTCATGATCCACTCATATAGCTCAGTAGGGAAAGAGGCGAAAAACATTTCATGGATTTTCGTATACAAGTATTGGTCCAATGACTGTTCTTTTGACAGTTGTAGGTTTATGTTCTCTCGCGCCGCAAACTCGTGAATCCTTCTGTCCAACAAGCCTTCGATTTCTTTCTTAGTTGGATTCCAATGATACGACATCACATATCCCTCATGTAGATTCCTATCCCAGCAACGAAACCATGTGTTGTCTTGAGGGGGCCTGACCTAGGTTCAATGTTTTTTAGACAAACAAATCCCTACACTACTAGCCCTTTTAGCATCACCTCATGGAGCGTGGACTGAAGTCTCACCCAAAGCAGTATGGGGGGCTGTTGGAACCAAGCTTCCACACCCTTGAGATGGTTGTGATGACATGTTTATTCCAACTATACCTACCTTCATGAAGGTTTCTTATCCCTTTGTTCTACCCTTCAGTACCTTCACAAAATGTTACAATCGGCTTCCGTGCAGCCCTATCTAGGGGTGGAAGTCCTTTCACGCTGCTAGGGCAACAAACTCCAATATATCCCAAATTGCGCTAAGCATATTACTTATATTATTAACATATCTTAGTTAGCTTCGCATAAACAAATGTTCTTACTTTCATTCACTTAACCAACACATTGACATATATTCATGAATCATATAAGCATTAGAAGTGAAATTCATACCCAATATAACGGATGCATAAATAGGAAATAAAGACGCAGAAATTATAGAATAATTCTCTTTACTGATAATTCCAGATGATTATAGAATCGACTCGCCCTGTGCACTTAGCTGCAAAGATACACACTCTCCGTTGTGGACTTCTAGGCCTTTGCACCCTCAATTGCAGAGCCTCTACCTATGCTACGACCCAAGACTTAGACTTCTACTTCAGGTCTATCTCTCATACATGTTTGGTCTTTCTTCAATTCATGTCTTTCAACTACTTAGAGCTTAGCTCTATTTATAGAATCCCATGGTTCGTGGACCATGGGTAGATCTTCTATAACTGACATTACAATTTCAAAATAAGGGCAGACAACCCTATGACTCTTTAACAAATACACGCTCCACGACCATAAAATGCAGAGTGTTAGAAAATTATATATTACGGAGCAATGGAACACATAAAATATTGCATAAATATAAACATAGAAAACGCACAAAACAAGAGAGACACAGATATACGTGGTTCACCCAGTTTGGGCTACGTCCACCTTGAACAGGCAGTCCTTCCTTTCTATTATCCAGCAAAATGAAGAGACACAACCTACAACAAAGCCGTTGTAATATCCTATGTTTTCTCTCACAATCTCCCCTCTCCGTTTCCCGCTCACACAGGATACACATCTACCACCGGCCTCAATATACAATGCCCTCATACAAAGAGAGGGGTTGCCTTCTAGGGAAAAAAACCCTAAACTAAACATAAGTTCTACCGTCAG
>APFE031122134.1:0-38485 GCA_000404065.3 Pinus taeda
ATGTAGATCATGAGGCATGGTTAATTGACTCAGGTGCATCCTTTCACTTCACTCCCCATAGAGAGTGGTTCTGCGAGTATGAGAAATATGATGGTGGTGATGTATTCTTAGGAGATGATAGGAAGGCTAGAACCATTGGTCATGGAAAAGTAAAGTTGAAGTTGCAAGGTTGAAGGGTTAGAACCCTTCCAGGTGTTCTGCATATTCCTGCATTGGCTAGAAATCTGATTTCTATAAGCAAGTTGGATGATGCAGGTGTAAAGATAGTGTTCAAGAAGGATACCTGCAAGATGGTTCGAGGAGCACTGGTATTGATGCGGGGAGTTCGAATTGGAACTCTGTACAAGCTGCAAGGTAGCACTGTTGTTGACGAGTGCAATAGTTCTATGGTTCCTGAAAATGGAGCAGAAAATCAGTGGTCTCTGGAGAGAAGACCATGTTGTGGCATCAAAGGCTTGGACATATTGGAGAGAAGGGCCTTCGAATACTTCATGGTAAAGGTATGGTAGAAGGTATGAGTAATAGCTCTCTGGATTTTGATTTCTGAGAAAATTGTGTATATGGGAAGCAGAATCGGGTGAGGTTCCCCTCTGGTGGTAAGAGGACGAAACAAATATTAGAGCGTGTGCACAGTGATGTGTTTGGACCTGTGAAGGTTCCATCACTGGGTAAGTCTATGTACTATGTATCATTTATAGATGACTTCTCAAGGAATACATGGATATATTTCCTTAAGAAGAAATCTGAAGTCTTTGATAGGTTTAAAGAATTTAAGGCTCTGGTGGAAAATCAAACAGAGAAGAAGATAAAGGTGTTGCAGATAATGGTGGAGAATTCTGCAGCAAGGAATTTGAAGAATTCTATAAGAAGTGTGGTATAGCACGGCAGAAGACTACTCCATATACACCTCAGCAAAATGGAGTCGCAGGAAGAATGAACAAGACATTGATGGAAAGGGCAAGAAGCATGCTCAGTGGTGCCAAGTTAGGACAAGAATTTTGGGCAGAGGCAGTGGATACTGCATGTTACCTGGTCAACAGGTCACCCTCATCAGCGTTGGATGATAAGACTCCACAAGAAGTATGGACTGGTAAGAAACCCTCTCTTTCACATCTGAAGGTATTTGGATGTGATGCATATGTACATGTTCCAAAGGAGAAACGAACCAAGTTGGATAGTAAATATGAAAAGTGCATCTTTATTGGGTATAAGGATGGTTTAAAGGGTTATAAGCTTTGGAACCCAGTCACACGAAAGGTTGTGTACAATCAAGATGTGGTGTTCAGAGAGGTGAAAGATGTTATTAAACATGAAGTCCAACCAAAGGAACCTGTGAAGATAGAGTTTGAACTAAAGGAGGAAGAATCAGACTCTGTAGCAGAGGAGGAATCAGAAGATGAAGAGACACAAACTCTGGCTGTGAGAAGATCAGCTCGAGAAAAAAGGCAGCCAGAAAGGTAAAGTCCATCTGCTTTCTGTTCAAACTTTGCTTTGTCTATGACTGATGATGATCCTAGAACTGTGAAGGAAGTTGTGGATTTAGAGGATGGAAAGCTCTGGAAAGAGGCCATGGTTGATGAAATGGCATCTTTGCACAAAAAATGAGGCTTGGGATCTGGTGGAGTTGCCGGCTGGAAGGAAACCCATTGGCAGCAAATGGGTGTTCAAGAAGAAGACAAATGCAGAAGGGAAGGTGGAGAAATACAAAGCTCGGTTGGTAGCAAAAGGTTATTCCCAAGTGCCGGGAATTGATTTTGGTGATATTTTTTTCCTGTTGCCAAGGTAACTTCTATTAGATTATTTTTATCTGTTGTTGCTTGCTGCTGCTTTTGATTTTGAGGTAGAACAGATGGATGTGAAGACATCTTTTCTTCACGGGGATTTGGAAGAGGAAATCTACATGAAGCAACCTGAAGGCTTTGCGGTGAAGGGTAAGAAAGAACTAGTATGCAAGTTAAAGAAGTCTCTGTATGGGTTAAAACAGTCACCAAGGACGTGGTATCAAAAATTTGATACATTTATACGGGGACTTGGCTTCACCAGAAGCAAAGAAGATCATTGTGTGTATTTTAAATTAATTTGGTGACCGTGTTATTTATCTGGTCTTGTATGTTGATGATATGTTTTTGGTTGGAAATGACAATGAAATTATCCAGGATTTGAAGACCCAATTGTCCTCCAAATTCGACATGAAAGATCTCGGTGCTACAAACTATATTTTGGGCATGGAATTAAAAGAGATCGGGCAAAGAGGAAGCTCTGGTTAAACCAGAGGAAGTATGTCGAGACAATATTGCAGAGGTTTAATATGCAGGATAGTAAACCGGTGAAGGTTCCTATTCCTGTAGGGGTGAGGTTATCTGCTGAACAGTGTCCCAAGACACAAGAAGAGGAAGAGGACATGTCCCGTGTTCCATATGCAAGTGCAGTCGGTAGCTTGATGTATGCAATGGTCTGTACTAGACCAAACATGCACATGCAGTGGAGTATTGAGCAGGTTTATGTCAAAACCAGGGAAGGAGCACTGGATAGCAGTGAAGCGGGTTTTCAGGTATTTGCGTGGCACTAGTGATTATGGTTTGTGCTACCAAGGAAGACCAGGATTGGACAGACTGTTGGATATTCATGGTTTTGTTGATGCAAACTGGGCTGGAGATCTGGATCAGAGAAGATATACAAGTGGGTATGTTTTTAACCTATTTGGAGGTGCAGTCAGTTGGATGAGTAAGAAACAATCTGTAGTGGCACTATCAACTCAGAATACATGGCAGCCACTCATGCAAGCAAGGAAGAAGTTTGTTGCAGAGATTGTGTTCAAGTATGGGGTTAGTACAGGGAGCTATAAGGATAGACTGTGACAGCCAAAGTGCAATTTTCTTGGAAAAGAACCCTACTTATCATTCAAAGACAAATCACATTGATGTTCAGTATCACTTTGTGAGGGATATGATAGAAGACAAAAAGGTGTTGCTGGTAAAGGTGGACACTTCGAAGAATACTGTAGATGCATTGACAAAATCTGTTAGCTCTGAGAAGTTCCCTTGGTGTAGAGAAACAATGGGTGTTTCAGGGCTGGAAAAATGACTAAGCTCTCCTGTGGCCCCTTGTGGAAAGAAAACAACAAGTGGTAGATTGTTGGGTTGTGTTATATTCTTTCCACATAGTTAACAGAGGGTTTGAGGGGTACCCGTAACCCCACTTTATGTGGTCCGGGGCAGCGCCCCAGAAAATTTTGGTTTTGGACCCTATGTTAGGTTGGGCAGACCCACCTATGGGTTTGTGTATGATTTTTGCACATGTTTTTTGGACGTGATGGTTTTCGGTCCATGGTTTTGGATGAAATGGTTTTCAGTCCATGGTATTGGATGCTTCAGCATGTATAAATATGTATTGTAACATTGAAAGGAACATAATGATAAATCAAGCTGGTAGTCCCAGTTTTGGGATCCAGTGGGAAATATCTGTGTATATGTGTTTTATGTGTTATGCTCTTGCATTTTTATTTTTCATGTGATTTAGAATTCGTATGCAGGTAAAATCTGTACGGGGTTAAAACCTACAACTTTTTAACTTTTTAGCTTTTTAGTTTTTCCAACTTCTTAGGTTAGGTGATTGGTCTGATCCACCATTCACCTTTGTCTACGCTATAGATGAAGCAAAGGAAGCGTTTTGATTGTTTCGCGGGTGAAACCATCCTACCTAACCTCAGTAGTTCCTTAGCTTTCTAGTTTTTTTTAGCTTTTTAGTTTGGTCGTTTCTAGGTTACATGAAAAGAAATATGAGCAATTTTTCCGCAAGGTTCATGCTCATTAAAAAATAAACCCGCCTATGAGCAATGTTTCCGCAAGGTTCAAGCTCGTTAAAAAATAAACTAACACTGAGAATATGTTCCCCCAGAGTTCAAGCTTGTTAAAAAATGAACCTACCTTCGGTAAATAACCTTTGTTATTGCCATTATATCAGCCTTTTGAGCTTTGGTTGTGTTCCTACCATCACCTCCATTCTTTTGGCCAATCATACGCTTCCACTTGATTGTTTACCTTTTTGAAGAACAACTAGGATGAGTGGTCCAGTTAGCCACCCTCTTCACATCCCCATGTTTTGAGAAGTTCCAAGATTACCTAAAACCCGTTTGCTACCCTAAACACCACTCGTTCCTAAAAAACGAGTCTCCTTTAAACTCTTTTTAGACTCATTAAATATGAACAGATTGTCAATCAATTGGCCTTTCCAGCTCGCTAAATTGATTGGAAGTGCTATCCCTCCTGTATATTTTAATATTTTTCAGACCTGAGGAATTATGTCATAGAAAATATCGAGCGCTTGTCTTTCTAGCTCGCTAAAGTTATCGAAAACTCATCCCTTTTGTATTATTTTATCCTTTTTCGGACTTAAGGGATTATGCTATGAAAAAGAACTGTTGGAGTTTCCTTTTCTTCCCTTTTTCAAACTCTCTAAACATGAAAAGGACCGAGTTATCCTTGTCATTAAACTCATTAAAACAATAGCGACAAACTTTTCCACCCAGACAAGAATGAGTTTCACTATCGCTAGGTTCACTAAAACATAGTGACAGGTTTGCCTGAAGGGAAAACTATAGAACAAGCATATGTTATCCTCCTCAAGCTTGAAAAAAATAAAGAGGTACTGGTCAGTAATGACTGGGGAAAGAGGGAAGAAAACTTGAAGAATTTTATTAGTAGTAGGTCACTCTTGAACATGACACTTTCACTCGATCACCATGATTGAGTCGGGTTGGGTTATTCCGTTCATCGGTCATATCACCATTGGTCCTCTGTACCATGCATTTTTGGGGTTAACTCTACCAATCCATCTCAGTGTCACCGATATGTTCAAGAGAAGTCATTCAGATAATTCACCATCTAGTTAATGCCTCATCCACTGCAATACATTCAGCCTCCATTTTTCATGACCGCCATTACTGAACCTTGTATGATCAAATCATTTTCACCTCTAGAAAATCATTTGATTTGTTTCGTATCATAGATGTGGGATACATTAAGGCCCTCCTACGATGGGTCACTTCTTGTCGACATCAGCTCATTATCCAAGAAGTTGACTTAGAAACAACCCTTTCAGTACTTTGAAGCTTGCATGCCTCAATGGCAAGTTTTTCACTTCCAGTGACAGGTTGACATCAATGGCCTTCGACCGAAAGATTTTGCTTAGTGTTCGACATCAGATCATATATTCACACCACATGAATTGTATTGTAGTACCTTGAGAGCCATTATCATTATCGGTGATTCCTCTCGCATCTGCTAACAACCTACATTATTGGCTGGTAATCAGGCGATGTCTTTCCATGGTTGACTTCAGGACATCTTTTCACATGGATCGACTTGTACATCGGGTGAAGATTGAACGAGTTTGAAGAGCCCGGATCTAGTTTCATCCATCCAGGCTGAGATATATTCAGGAATATAAAGACATCAAATGTACACAGAAACTGCACAGATGATCATCCAAGCTAGGGATGATGACTCTACATATAAAGAATCACCAGTCTGCAACCGCAGACGGTTATCTATTCTATGTACATAAAAATGAATTTATAAAGCTGAGCATGGGAATGCCCACCTCAGCTAGATCATGGAAAATTATATTGTGATGATGTATTGTATTTTATATTATACAGGTAACCTTCCAGTTCGAATACCTCGGATCCTCATGATAAAGCATTTCACCCGACATCAAAATATTTATGACTTCTTGCTTTAGGGGGCAACTGTTATAGGCATATTTGGGCAGTGCAACCTTGTTATCAGGAAAACTAGTGTCCATTCAAAGCTGGTAGTCCCACTAAGATGGGTAGCTATCTTAGAAACAAACAAACTAAAGTTACTTGCATTTTCCTTTACGAGAAGTAGATCAGAGAGAAGAAGAGCGTACTAACCTCAGTCTTTCGCTTGGCTCCTTACTTGTTTCCTCTCCCCTTTGCCAGATCTTTGCCACTCCTTCCTCACTTGTCCTGCTTCAAAGAACACCTGTAGAGTCAAAGCAGCATAATACCATCAAAGTACAGAGATCTACAATCATAAACAATATAGGATCAGATATATATTGACCATACAAATGCATATATCAATTCAAGATTCAAAGACATACAAGAATATGGAGGAAATCTCAAATAGCTTTATTGCTAGAAGTAGTAGAAGAGAGGATTAAAACCCATTGATCTGACTCAGTTCCATCCTCCCAGCATGAAATCCGTTCTTCACCTCATGAAAGCTAGATCACCCAACACTATGATGTTCCACAAAGAAACCAACAACACTTCCTTACAAGATGCAAAATTCTAGCTTTTGGATCTCTAAGATGAGGGATCCATATATAGATGTTTGTAAGTGGGTGAATCAGCTTCTGGGTTCTTGATTAGTGTCATTTCTCTAATAGTTCTCAATTCCACTTGGAGATTTGATGATCTCTTACTCATCCTTGGGTGAATTCAGAGAGGCGAGTGTCACAAGAGAAGCTTCTGGAAGATTCCATGATCATCCACCTTGCAAACTGTCTCTGCCATTTGTCTACTCTCACCCATCACACCCCATAGAAGGGATTTTCAGTATGTAACACACCCCTCATGTGCATTAGGTGGGATGCATCACACTTTGACCATGGAGCGGGTGAGATGGTCCAGTTTTGACCAGTTTTGAGTAGTTTTTCATGGAGAACTTCTGGGAGATGATGTAATCAGCTAACCTTGTTCCTTTAGGGTATCAAACAACACTTTTAGGGAATTAGAAGCCCTTGGTTTATGGACATATAAGATTGGGGTTTTGGTGTCCAAATATGTCTATAACAGTTGCCCCCTAAAGCATGAGGTCGTAAATCTTTTGATGTCGGGTGAAATGCTTTATCATGAGGATCTGAAGTTTTTCCACACTGGAAGGTGACCTGTAATAAGATACAATACAATACACTATCTTCATAATATTTTCATGATCTAGCTGAGGCGGGCATTCCCATGCTTAGCTTTATAAATTCATTTTCATGTACATAAGACAGGAAACCATCTATATGGCAGACTGATGATTTTGGTAGAGCCATCATCCTTTGGCTTAGATGATTGTTTGTGCAACAATGATGTACATTTGATGTCTTTATTTTTCCTAAATATATGGCAGCCCGGATGGATGAAACTAGATCCGGGGTCTTCAAATGTTCAATCTTCACCCAAAGTACAAATCGATCCATGTGAAAAGATGTTCTGAAGTCAAACATGGAAGGACATCGCCTGATTACCAGCCAATGATGTAAGTTGTTAACAGGTGCGAGAAGAATCACCGATAATGATAATGAACCTCAAGGTACTGCAATACAATTCACATGGTGTGAATACATGAGTCGATGTCAAACATAACACAAAATATTTCGATCGAAGGCCATTAATGTAAACTTGTCGCCGGAAGTGAGAAACTTGCCATTGAGGCATGCAAGCTTCAAAGTACTGAAAGGGTTGTTCCTAAGTTGAATTCTTGGATAATGAGCTAATGTCGACAAGAAGTGACCCATCATAGGAGGGCCTTAATGAATCCCACATCTACGACATGAAACAGAGCAAATGATTTTATGGAGGTGAAAACGGTCTGATGATACAAGGTTTAGGGTGGCGGTCATGAAAGAATGAAACGTGAAGGTATTGCAGCAGATGAGACACAAGATGGGTTGGTGAATTCTCTGAGTGACTTCTCTTGAACATATTGGTGACATTGAAATGGATTGGTAGTGTTCACCCTAAAAATGGATGGTACGGCGGGCCAATGGCAATAACCCAACCCGACTCAATCATGGTGATGGAGTGAAAGTGTCATGTTCAAGAGCAACCTGCTACCAATAAAGTTTCTTCAAGTTTTCTTCCCAATTTTTCCCCAGTCATTTCTGACCAATACCTCTTTATTTTTTTCAATCTTGAGGAGGATAACATATGCTTGTTCTATAATTTTCCTTTTGGGCAAACCCGTCGCTATGTTTTAACGAGCCTAGCGACAATGAAACTCTTTCTTGTCTGCATGGACAAATTTGTCGCTATCGTTTTAATGAGTTTAATGACAGAGATAACTTGATCCTTTTCAATTTTAGAGAGTTTGAAAAGAGAAGGAAAGGCAACTTTAGTAATCCTTTTTCATAATATAATCGCTTAAGTCCAAAAAAGTATAAAATAAAATGAAATGGATGACTTTTCGATAGTTTTTACGAGCCGAACAAGACAAGCACCAGATCTTTTTGTGCAATGATCCCTCAAGTGCAAAAATATTAAAATCTAGAGGAGGGATGGCACTTCCAATCACTTTAAGAAGATGGAGAGGTCAATTTCTCAGCAATCTTTTCATATTTTATGAGTTAGATGAAAAGAGCTTAAAGAAGAATCATTTTTTGAGGAACGAGTGATGATTTTGGATAGCAGCTGGTTCCAGGTAAGGTTTGGAACTTTTCAATCATGAAAGTGTAAGGAAGGTGGCTAATAGGATCATTCATCACAGTTTTTCCTCAAAAGGGGTAAACAATCAAATTGAGGCGTATGATTGGCTAAAAAATAGTGGAGGTGATGGTAAGAACACGACCAAGGCTCAAAAGCTAATAATAATTCGATCGCAATGGTTATTTACCAGAGGTGGGTTCATTTTTTAATGAGCTTCAACTTTGGTGGAACATATGCTCATTGCTAGGTTTATTTTTTAACGAGCTTGAACTTCAGGTAAAACTGCTCATGCCAGTCGTATAATAAGGATGTCTCATCGATAGGTTCATTTTTTAGGGAGCTTTCCCCATTCGAAACCTTGCTCTGAAGCCTTTCGTTATGCAAGCTAGGAACGACTAGTCCTACGAGTTTAAAGGGTTAAGAACCTACAAACTAAGAAAATAAATGGTCACCTTTCACTTGCATGAAAAAAGGTTTACATTCCCCTAGGTATGACGAAGTAGAGTTTCCAGTTTATCATTCAATTTGTAGAGAAAACACTTCTTTGGCTCTGTTGGGAAAGACCTAACTTTTGATAGAGGAATCTTGTTCTAGTATAATCCCATTTTCCTAAATGGACGGGTGTGTCAAACTAGTCATATTCCTACGCGGAAACCTACCTTATAACTGGGGTTTTACTGCCAAAGTAGACCAGGGAGCATGCGTCCCAGGTTTCAGTCACAATCATCGAATCACTCGCGCTCATTAGGTGGATGGACTGGAGATTGATGAGACATTCCTTGTGCAAAAAGACCAATTAGGGATGGCACTTGATTATCATCTATGTGTGAACTGAGGAATGAAAGCTGGTCTACGAGCTGGACCACTCTACCTTCATGTGGAAAACACATCACTCAAAAGAGTGAGGAAACAATAGCTCCCATGCTATAAATGTAGTCATGCCTAAAGAGTATATTTTAATCTAAAGGTCCTATTTAAGAGAAAATTCTAAGGTTCAAGTAGTGGAAGATCACATCGAGCATCACCAACAAGTTCTCTAACTCTTAAAGGATAAGCTCACCTTGGTGCACAATAGAATGAAATAGTAGGCAGATCAACATCGTAGCAAAAGAAGTTATGATGTAGGTGATTGGGTATTCCTACAGCTACAACCATATAAATAAATGTCCCTCAAGCAAGCTAAGAAGGATAACAAATTATCACTAAAGTATTATGGTCCGTACAAGGTATTGCAAAAGATAGGTACTATGGCATACAAATTGGAGCTTCCTGTAGCTTCCCGAGTGCACCCATTTTTCCATGTTTCATGCTTAAAGAAGGTTATAGGTGACAAGATTCGAGTTCAAACAATATTTCCAGAACTTGATGAGGAATAAAAAAACATATTGGAACCTGAAAGAACTCAACAACTACGAAATCGATCAATTTCAGAGTATCTCATCAAGTGGAAGAACTTACTCGTTGAAGATTCCACATGGGAGGATGAGAAATTTATACAGAAGCATCCAGAACTACTCGAGCGTTGAGGGAAATTTTTTTTTGAAGGAGAGGGGCATGTTAGGTCCTTATAATACTAGTGATTCCCCCATTACTATTGTCATTGTATGCCTTATTGTTATTATTGTGCCCCAAAGAATCCCACCATTGTTATTTTTGTGCCTTTATATTATTATTGTTAGGTCGGCTTGGTTATATTGTGACCCCTTAGAATCCTATATATAGAAAGAAGGTTTTTTCATTTGTATCATCCAAGAATTGTTAATTTGTGTGATGTAAAGGAGGTTTCCCCCTCGAATAGGCTAAATTCTAAGGCGTTGATCTATCTTTTCTATCTTTTTGTGAGCTGGTTTCATAACACGCAACTAACTCTGAACCTGGGTCAGGACCCCCTAAGCCAACACTTCCTATATGAAAATCTTCCCCAAGGGAAAATCAAGGTGATATTATGCTAATCCATAGGTTTTATGGCAATATACTTATAGCATGAGAAACCATCCATAAAGGAGAAGGATTCATAATTGGCACAATCGTTGATTATCTAGTCAATGAACATGGTTGGATAATTATATTTTAGACACACAAAGTTCAAATCTCGGTAGTCAACACAGACCTGTATGGTACCCTATTTTGTATCTACAAGAACAATATTGGAAACCCATTCCATCAAGGGAATGGTCTAGATGAAACTAGCACATAATAATATTTCCACCTCAGTCTTTATGGCTGTAGTTTTGTGGAGGTGGAATGGTCGGAGTCCTTGGTAGAAAGGCCTGGCATTGTCATAGACCTTGATCTCATGCTTGGCGATAGATGGATCTATGCTGAGAATTTCCTCATAAGACCAAGAAAATACATGGTGGAATTCCTTGAAAAGGAAGGTGAAGCTTGCAATTTCCACAAGACTGAAATCTGCTCCAATCTGTATATTTTCCACAATGCCTGTCTTGACTAAGATATTAATGAGAATTGTTGTAAAAGGATTGCCCATGTTCCCTTATAAGTCCAAAGTTTGGAAAATTTTGTAACTCGAGGGAACAACCTCAGGTGGTTCAAAATATAGGATTTTTATAGGGGTCATGTCTGAATCAAATATCGAAGTGTGATGGTGAGAGGTTTCCCAAGGTCACTCCTCTAATGAAAATATCTCTCAAATATATTCATCCGTAGGTAGTATTTCATCGAGGAGATCATTATAGGGAGACATTATGGGAGGGGAGATTGTGTCACTGGCCATAACCAATGTTACAAAAGAATCGGATGTAGATTGAATAGCTTGATAAGCCAATTCGATTGGTGACAGTGACATTTGTTCTCCATACGAGTCAATGTCAGAAGGGGCTAGGAGGATGCAAGGATTGGTTGGTTCATGAGGAATTTTGGAGACCATACAAACCATATGTGGAGCCTGGGGAGGTGGGAGAGGAAAGAAACCCATCAGGGTAGAACCCTTCAAAAGACTGGTACCAACATTGACGTAAGAGTCAGGTATGCCACCCACTAAGGTCAAAATGCCACCAGGGAATGATGAGTAATATGGGTGTAGAAGGACAACTGGTCCACTGTCACTATTCTCCCATCCAATGGAAAGTGGATGAGGCATAATATTGAAGACAATGGTATTCATGGCATAAGAACAACTATGGCCCAAAAGCAGATTATAGTTAAGATGACGATCTACAACTTCAATGTCCACCGTTACCATTTTCCCAGTTAGAGTAATGGGGTAGCTAGCAAGGTATCCTTTTGGCACTAATGTATGGCCATCGAATGCTTTAAAGGAATTCAATGGAAGAGAGAGGGTTGGAGACCCAAGGAAATCCAACATGAATTAGACATGACGTAGGTCAAAGTTCCTTCGTCAATGACTGTTCTATTGACATTTCTAGCTTACGAAAAAACCTTCACCTGAAATGAAAGTTGATGGGAAAGGAAAGATTTACATTTCTCCATGTCGAATATTGCTAGCATGGAATACTGTGCGTCAACCCCACCAATAGCCGAAAGGAAAACTTTTTTTTGTGCTAGACACATTTGCAATACTTCAAGTGTAGAGATAGATGATGATGCTTGTGCCAAATCTTCTATAATATTGTATTTTTGGTAAGTACATGCAGAAGTATTATGTGTTGTGGGACGAAGTGCCCCTTTCGGGAGGCAAATTACAACATCAACAATAGGCCTTTCTATTGTAACATTATTTGGTTTTTATAAGTTATTTTTATTATTCAAAAATAAATTCAAAATGTTAAGTTAGGATATGGATGAAAAAGAAAGAAAAAAAATGTTAGGATAATTATATTTATATGCATCCATATCAATAAAAGGTTCGGAGTTAGTTTCCCTAAAGAAAGAAGGAAAAAGAAATAAAATGTTAAGGAAGAAAAAAGGAATAAAGGCTTTAGTTTCAAAAACAAAATAAATATAAGGGATGCTCATTTAAATGCACAAGGTTAGAAATGTTAAATTTTTGTTAATTAATGATTAATTTCCTTAATCAGGATTATTTTTTCGCTGTAAACCTTTGGCATTAAATTTTATGTTACATAGCCCATATACATTGTTTAGGCCAAAGTCTCTAATGGACAAAAATGTGGGCTTTCAATAAAAAGAGTGCATTATTCAACGGTCGATCTACTTCCCACCCGGATCAATGATGGGGAGAAAATTCACACCCACCTCAAACATTTCTCATTAATGCAACAAGAGGAGGGGTTGGGGGTAGGTCCACAAAGTGGTTTCAATAGCGGACGCCCAAACCCTACATGTCACCACCTCATTACTCTGCACACCCCCTCCCCCACTCAAAACCATAAACGAATT
The DNA here is from genome assembly GCA_000404065.3 of Pinus taeda. NCBI lineage: Eukaryota > Viridiplantae > Streptophyta > Pinopsida > Pinales > Pinaceae > Pinus > Pinus taeda. Next base: position 12,764 of record APFE031122134.1, read on the forward strand.
GCTACCCCTGCCACAAACTCCTCGTGGTTCCCCTCCGCAAACTATCTTTCATCCTATGCCTTGACTGTTATCCCCTAACCAATCCAATGGCACCACCTTGCATGCCCATTTCCTAGTGTTTTCTTGTATGGGTTTGACTTAGGTTCAGAGGTGATTTAACTAAGAAAATACAAATACTACTAGCCCTTTCGACAATAGTCCGTGGAGCACGGACTAAGGTCTCACTTGAAGTATTATGGGAGGGTTCTAGAACCGGGTTTCTGCACCCCAGGGATGTCTGATGAGCTTCTGGAGGTCCACGGTTTGACCCTTTACATACGTCGCTATGCACACTTGCTATCCATTCACAATCTGTCATATTTCTTCTGTTTAGCCCTAATCAAGGTGCAACCCATATAATACCTAAGTCCCTTGCTATCTAATATGTTATTATCCGATTGCTTACCTTGTTTAGGTAAGACTAATGATTATTACAGCATATTGAACACTCATATCAATGCAATCGATAGATAAAATAGTATAAATGTAAAGAAGGCAATGCACAAGAGGTACACAGAAATAGGAATCAACTTCTCTTTATTAACCTTCAATCCAGATTACAAACTCGACACCGCCCTGCGAACTCAGCTGCGGACTCTACTAGGCCTCTTTGCACTTAGTTGCAGAGCCTATTCCTACTACTAAGACCCAATACACTTAGAATCCTACCCTAAGATCAAACCATCCATACTCTTTTCTCTATTCCTTCCTAGCTCTCGTTACAACTTAGAGCCTCACTCTTATTTCTACAATCCCATGGTCTACAGACCATGGGTAGACCAGCATGACTTTACATTACATTACAATACTTTAGGGCAGACAAGCCTATGACTTAACCTATACTTCACGCTCTACGCCCGCAATTCGCAGAATATTACAAAACCTTTGACCAAAACTTTGGCTTTGAGCCCCAAAATCTAATGTGGGGGGATTCCATGCCCAACAAGCCCCCAACACAATCATTGTGACTCATCCCAAGTCACTCTATTGTTGTCCAGATAAATCGATCTTGCAGACAAGGCCAATCTCCCTAGTATCAAAATATATCTAGCAACAAGCAAGACAAGAAAATCTACCTTTCTCTAAACATATTGCAATTCATTAATAAAAACTATAGAGGTGTTTAGACCCTACCTTAAGTCCAATGCTAGTTTATAACAGCCATCCTTCAATTGTCTGAAAGAGTTTCTTTTTGAGAAACTGCAATCATAAACAAGCACACATCAAATAACACCTGCATAGATAATATCATAAATCATGTTCATTATGGTGATTAAGGAATCCATAAAATAAACCATAAAACACAACTTATTGAGAAAAATAAACTTATTTGTATTAACTTTGAAATAGAAGAACCTTACAACCTTTGGTGCCTTGATGTTGTACAAGCTCTTCTTAGGGTCTGAAATACGAATCTCCTCTACTTTGACAAGCCTCACACGATTCCAAATGAGATTAAAGAGGTATGTAATCTCCCCTCACAAAAGCTCAATTAGGAAGACTAAGTTCCAGCAACATTTCACCTCAAAAATATTCAGCTTTCAACCACTTCAGTAACCAGCCCAATGCTTCATTTTATAGTGCAAATGAAGGAGGTTACAGGTCCACCTATGAAGGGATAGAGTCCTCCTTCAAAGGGATAAGCTCCTCACATCAAGGGGTTAGCTCCTTAAGTTATGGGATGCATGAACCTTAAAGGAGCGAACTTACCCCCTCAATATTCCTACTAGAACCTTCCAGAAATGACTCAAAGTGAGTTTTTTAAGAATATACTTGTGCCTTTTTAACTTTTATAGGGGTCCACATCCATAACACAGAGACAGGCGGTCAGGTGCACAGGGGACATGACCATTAAGTGTGGGACCGCAGGTAATTCTAAGAGAAAGTGTAGAACCAAAGTTTTGGAGACTTTTGAGGGCTTTCTCTTATTGCCAAGGCTTGATATGAAGAACTAAGGCTTAAGACTTTCAAAGGAGGAAAGTATGAGTCATAATGGACTCACACAGATTGCAGAATGTCAAGGTGACAATTTTGCGGAACAGATTTCCCCCTAAAGTGCGAAGTCTATAATAGATGAAGATAGAATTTGTCATCTAAGAAGAGTGAAGTACTTTATCATTTCAAAGATCATCATGTGGACACCCCAGTCAGAACCTGTAAAAACATTCAATTCAAAATATATATATGTGAACATATCATCACTGAGGTAGGCATTCCCATACTCAGATCAAAATTAACTAGAAAAATAACTAAACTATTCTGATACAGGAATGATTTTGTAATACATCACGAGTATAGACATATGTAGACACAATATGGGTGCAACCCTCTGTTTATGAATAGTCCACTGTATAATGAATAACAAAATTCCTCGCAACTTGGATGGTAGAAACTAGATCCAGGGTCTTGATTTCTACTTCCCAAACTAGTACAATTCTATCCATGTGAATGAATGTGTCAAAGTCGAACACGGTAGAAACCACTTGATTACCAGTCATTGATGTTAACTGTTAACAAGTGTGAGAGAAACCACCAGTAATGTCAATGGCTCTCAAAGTACTCAGTACAATCCATGAAATGTGAATAAATGAGCTATTGCCGAACATGTCATAGAATCCTTTGATCGAAGGTCAATGATGCAACCTGTCATTGAAGGTGAGAAACCTTCCATTAGGACATGAAAATTCCAAGGTACTAATGATTTCTAGATCATCTTTCTAGATAATGAGCTGAAGTCAACAGAAAGCGATCTATCGTAGGAAAGCCCACAACACGAAATCATAGATCAAGTTTTGAAGAAATATATTTGGCAAGGACTAACTCAGGGATGGTCAAAATGGATGACAGATATTTTGCAGATGAATGGTTTATTTGAACTGACCTCTTGAACACATAATGACACTGCATATGGTTTGGTGACAATTGACCCAAAACTAATACCTAGAAACCAGCTAAAGACTTTCAATATGGTTTAATTAACTATTAGGCAAAGGATTTCCCAACCCAGGTGAACAAAACATGTCGTGTTCAAGAGTGGTTAACTACTTTTCTAAAACACAAAGCGTAACAAATAGGTTCATTTTTCTCTCTTTTCCCCCACCATTTCTAGCAAGTACCTCTTTATTTTTGACAAGCTTGAGGAGGATAACATTTACTTGGTTATAAGCTCATCCTTTGGATGAGTCAAACTTAGTTTAAAATTCAAACCCTAAGAAGGAATGGTTCGTTCCTGTTTGAAATTGAACATGTCTTTTACTGTTAAATTTTAATGAGTCCAGTATAGGAAAAACTTGGTTTTTTTCAACTTTAGGGAATCAGAAGAAAAACTTAAGAAAACTCCATGGGTGTCCATTTTCGTAAATTTGTGTCCCCCAAGCCCGAAAAAATATAAAATAATACTTGAGAGAACTGCTTGACCATTACGATCAAGGAGTACTTTTCATAATTAGTGGCTCTGATCTGAAAAATTAAAAAAGTGATCAAAGACATGTCATTTTATAACCAATATCGAACTTGAAATGAAAAAAGTCCAGCGATCATTTCATGTTTATCTGGTCATAAAAGAGCTGTAAGTGTACCGTCTTTTTAATTCTGTTCTAACGAGTTTAAAAAGGAAAAACTCGGCAATTTTTTCATATTTTATGAGTCAGAAAAGAGCTTAAATAGGACTTCTATGTTTCGCTTTTTTGTAAATTTTGAGAGAGTCTAAAAAAGTGAAAAAAGTATGCTCTCTATTGAAAATGATTAATTTTCCCTGAAAAATCCAATATTCTGCACAAAAACTCAAAACATTACTCATACCTCTTTAAAATAAATAAAAATGCATCAAAAAGTTACCTTTTTAAAGTGAAAAATAAATAAATTAAAAATTCATTTATTCAAAAAAGCTTATAAAAAGGGCTTTTGTAAATTCCTTTTTACCGTTTGATTTTAGAGTGAGAAGTGAGAGGTTTTGGGTAAGAAACTTCTTGTGAAGATTACAGAAAATCCATCCGTTGGAATCAAAAACCATCAGCTCCAGGTTAATCCACATCATCTCGATCTTGCATTTCAACCATTTACATTTCATTTTAGGGCTTTAAATTGTTTTTTTAAGGAGAATTTGCTTTAGAAAATTGCCCGTGGAGGTCCGTAGGTGCAACATGCGGTCCTTGCGGACCCCAATTTTTTTCTAAAAAGAAAAAAGTCATGGGTCTGCACCTATTTCTTATGACGAGTGTGGACCTATGCACTGTCCCTAACCAGTGGGTGTGGACCCCATGAAATAGATTTTAAAATTTAAAATTTCTCCATTTCCGCCAAAAATTGTTTGAACTAAATTGTTCTAATACATATTTTTTGCAATGTAGGACATACAAAATGCTTATTTGGCGGGAACACGAGCATGAGGATGTGGACCTTGCCGCATTAATTCATCCACCTACAATACGGGCATTAAAAGCATGTGGACTATTTAAATTCTGGGCCATACCCAACATGAGGGCCTAAGTAGACTTCTTGCAATGGCTGGTAGATAGGTGGAACATACAAGATTAGTGTTTCATGATTGGTGGCCACCGGCTCGAAATTGAGCTAGAGGACATATATTTCTTGACTAGTTTGCCCAAGCGAGGTGAACGATTATCTTTTTTCGAGACTAGGCCAGGTGGCTAGTCTGTCACTAGTCTCTGATTAAGGTATTGCAATGATCAAATAGATGACAAACAGATCGATATTAAAACTATCTCCCGTCCTGAACTTAAGGTTATTGCATTCACTGTAACCAGACTATGCAAGAGTGCAGCATTGCATGTAGCTACTGGATCCCATATGCGAATGGCAGTAGACTGTTATCGAGGTACCATCTTCAACTGGTGTGAGGCTGTGTTGGCGAATGTAAAAGGCCAACAAACTAGAGCAAAGAACGGACAACTAAAAAACTTTGGATATGGTTTCCTAGTCATGAGCTTTGGTCTAGAGAGGATACCTATGTTGGTCCCATAGCAACTTTCTGTTGAGGCTGGACTTCCTCGAGAGCCTAGGATAATGTGTTGGGTTGCAGTGATGGCCCGTCATCTTGAGGAGGGTTTAGAGGTTGTTTGATTTCCACCTGAGTATTTTCATTGGTTGAAGAACCAACTTTTTGTGATTCAGGATTTTCCATATGCTGGGATGGATTATCGCGGTGACCCAAACATGACTCTTTCACTAGGATAGCAATGGGATGATTTAGGTAAAATCATTTTCAACACTTTCTAAGTTTTAATGTTCTTTGTTTTTTAAATCATCCAAAAATGATAATAAAAAGTTTTAAATGCAGATCTGGGTCCACGATGACTAGCCGCTTTCCAGCCATATGAGAGGAGACACCCAACTACAACAGTACCAGCCCCATAGGACCAATCTACAGAGACCCTAATCGAATTGGAGAATCATCTAGAGCGTTTGACAGTAGATATTCTGGAGACTAGCATAGATGATATTCCATTTAGGTTATAATAATATGTGATTGGTGTCCCAGGACTTTTTAGGAGGTTCCTTTGTAGGGTGGCCCGAGCAGTGGTTTCTTATCGTGATTATCACCAGGGATAGGATGATCGCTTTTGTATACTCATATAACATTTTATGTCTTTTTGTACTATCATTTTTGCTGATCATAAGGTGTTTTTCAACCTATGATCAAAGATGATATATATTTGACACACTTCTATACTATGATATATCACTATTACTGGCTATCTTGTGTAACATGTTATTGGATTTGTTTCAAGTTTTACTACTTTAATTATTGCAGATGTCTATTTATCATACGAGAAGCAACTGCATCTGCTAATGTATTTAAATATCTTGGAATATGCTGATATTCAATGTAATCAAATTCATGTTCCAACATATGAACTCTCAAAAAATAATCTTAATAACACTGGATTTCTAATGGCATAAACCATGTTAAGCTATAAAACAACGAGTTCGAAATCTAACCTAACAATCAAACTCTGAATTCCAAATGAGATGGATTCAGGTAATAACTCAATCACTGTACTATACTTTACAATGTTATTCATTGTTTGACCAAGGCTTACCCTATGCATAGATACTAACTCATCAGAGGGTGAATAGATAACCCAAGCTACGGAAGAAATGTTTTGTGTACTATGACAAGCACCATCAACAAAACCAATCTATGTTTGAAGAGACGTCGACATCTGCAATATCAAGAGTAAAATCAAGATAAGAAGGAATAATGATAAAAGCACTCTCTAAACTAGGCACACTTTCCTAATCTAAAACACACCAGCTATAAAGAAACTATTCTAACAAAACTCTCTACATTAAAACTTAAGCATAATATATTTTCAGATAAAGTCGATTTCTAGGTTAACCCAAAGAGACACCATCAAAATCTACCAATTCATAGGCCTCTTTTGCCATCTTTCGCTTAACAATATAAGGACCATGCCACATAGGTACAAATTTTCTAGCCCCTAACTTATCGTTTGCTTGATCGTATAGTAAGACTAGGTCTCCTTCTGAAAAATTACGAGGTGTACCATTTAAGTCGTACTGAGATTTTATTCATTTTGCATGAGTCTCGATTGCTAATGTAGCATCAAATCGATTCTCATCTAGCTGAGCTAAGTACAACAAAAATTTCTCCTCTTCGGAAGTGGTTGGGAGTAATTCTATGGCTATTTGCAATGAGGGAATTTCACATTCAATGGGTAATATTGCTTCCAAACCGTAAAATAGTTGAGAAGAAGTGAAACCAGTTGATGTTTTTACTGAGGTTCGATATGCCCAAAGTGCTGAAAATAACATGTTATGCCAATTTGACCTATGAATACCAATGATTCATTGGATCATAGTGACTAGAACTTTATTGATAGCTTCAACCAGACCATTAGCCTGTGGGTAATATGGAGTAGAACTATCGTGACGCAGGACAAGTTGATTTGTCAGTTCATTCATCATGATGTTTCTAAAATGACTTCCATGATCAGTAATAATAGCTTGAGGAACACCGAATCTAGCAATTATATGATTGTAAAAGAAAATTACAGCAGTTTTTCCATTTGCCAAAAATGTAGGCATCGCCTCGACCCATTTAGTAAAATAATCTACCACAAGGATGATATACACATGCCCCCCGATCGAGTGAGGGTTACATGTAATAAAGTCGATACCCTAGTTTATGAAAGGACTGAAAGAAATTATAAGGTGGAGAGGAGTAGGTGGAGCACACATCTTACGATCAAAAATTTGATAATTGTGGCATTTCCGGACTATGTAGATAGAATCTTTGAATAATGACGGCCATAAATAACCAGCGCACAATATCTTTTGAGCTGTGGCATACCCAGATATATGCCTGCCACATGCTCCAGAGTGACAGTCATTCAGAACCTTTTCAGCTTCTTCATGAGTTAGACAATGTCGGAAAACAGAATCCGCCCCACGAAAATAGAGTGTATCTCCAATAATATTGTATTGTTGGGATTGGAAACATATTTTCGTTCACTAAGATCGTGAGATTTTAGGCCGAAAAGATTGGGTTTGGAGATAAACAATAATACCTCCATACCATTAATCAAGAGTATTAATAAGAAACAAGGATTCATTTGCAATGGGCTCTTCTGCCACAGTTTCAGTATCAGTACGCGGAAAATCACATATCAGTTCTGCAAAAACCAAAGATTTCATTGCCTTGGGATTTTTTAAATTCCAAGTCAAATTCCTGTAGGATAACTATCCATTTGGAATACTCGCCCCCTAGAAATTGTTTCGTCAAGATATACATCATAGGGTTATAATCAGAAATTACCGTGGTTTTGTGTAATAAGATGTAGTGACGAAATCTTTGGACAACTTGAACAGCCGCCAAGGCCAATTTCTCCACATGCGAATATTTAAGCTCAGTCGGATTCAGAGTTTGACTAAGATACTAAATCACATGTTCATTGTTGAATTCATCTCCCTGAACTAAAACCATCACAATGGTGGAATGAGAAACGACAAGGTACAAAAAGTAATCCTGGTTGTAGTTGGGAGGATGCAATAATGGTGCATGGGTTAACGTGTGTTTAAGTGCATCAAAGGATTTGTCAGCTATCTCATCCCAAAAGAATGGAGTATTCTATTTCAACAACCTGGTAAAACCTTTTGTTATCTCGGTGTAGTTAGGAATGAAAGGACGTAAAAAATTTACTTTCCCTTGCAAACTTTGGAGTTGGTGAAGAGTTGAAGGAGGAGGTAATTTGATGATAGCTTCAACCTTCAAGGGATCGACACGAATGCCAGCTTTTGAAATGACAAGTCCCAGTAAACGACCCATTTCTATATAGAAAACACATTTGTGTTGATTTAGCCTAATTTGATAATGCCTACATCTCATAAATATTTCTCGTAAATGAATGAGATGATCGGCTCTATGTAATGAATGGGAAAGTAAATGATTGAGATAAGGCTGCACAATGTGCTTGATGTCATGAAATGCGTAAGACATAGCCCTTTTAAAAGTTGCTCCAGCGTTCTTCAATCCAAAAGGTAATTTGCAATAAGCTAATGTCCCCCATGGACAAATGAAATCCGTTTTAGGTTGATTAGTAGGGAGTATGTGGATTTGATTGTAACTAGAAAAACCATCCATAGAGGAGAACATTTCACTGCCGGCACAATCATCTATAATTTGATCGATATTAGGGGGTTGGATAATTGTCTTTAGGAGACACTCGATTAATATCCCTATAATCAATACATATTCTTATCATTCCTTGATTTTTGTTAACATGAACAATATTCGATACCCAATCCATTAAAGGATTTGGATAAATGAAACCTGCACAAGGTAATTTCTCAACTTCAGCTTTAATAGCAACAGCTTTTCTTGGATGTATCTGACGCAAACGTTGCCATACAGGTTTAGCATCCAGGTAAGTTTTAATTTCATGGACAACAATTGATGGATTGATTCCTAGCATTTCTTCATATGACCAGACAAACACGTCGCGAAATTCTTGAAATAGGGCTTTATAAGTTTGGATTTCATCGTCCATATAGGAAGCACCTATATGAATGTTTTCAATAATCTTGGATTTAACTAAAATGTCAATAGGAACCGTTTGAGAGATATTTCCCAAATTTAACTCAGAATCATGTTGCAATGGATTCTGTGGTTCTTTGACATAGTCAGCTGTAAAAATAGATGAAAAATCATTTTGAAAATGATCAAGCTCAGGTAAAAATGAAGATCGATGATGAATATCTTCCCATGTTAAATCATCAACAGACAAAATTTCATGAATCTACTCATCAATATGAACAGGATCAGAAAATGTTGTTGAAGCTGAGGTTGATATTGAAAGCGATTCCCCATGGACGACATTCATTGGATCAGTTTCGGTTGAACAAGAGTCAGAGAATGACTATATAGCCTGATATGCAATTTCAAAGGGACTCAAAGGCATCATGTTACCAAATGAATCCACCTCGGAATCAGAAGGTACGATCCAAGGATCATCAAAAGCAATAGTGTTCAATGAAATCATATGAATAGTTGCAATAGAAGGCGATACGTTAGGAGGAGGGAAAGAAAAAGTTCCTAGTAAACCAGAATCTTTGATCAAACCTACCCCAACATCCTTGTAAGGGATAGTTGTTTTACCGACATGTTTAACACTATCGGAAGAGGCTGGGTCAGATGAAAACTAAGTCAGCTGGTCTATCATAATGATCTTTCCATTACGAGGAAACTTGATAAGATGAAATACTGATGAAACAATAGCAGTCATAGCATAAGACCAACTGCGAACCAAGAGAAAGTTGTAATCTAGAGGGGCATCAACCACTTTCACATCTAGATTTACAGTTTTTCCTTCAACCTCTATAGGTAAATCCTACAAAATGCCAAAAGGATGGAACCCTAGGCCATCAAAAGCCTTTAGAATCATCAGGGACTGATTGAGTGTTGGAGAACCAAGTGATCTCCAACACTGGATTGACATAATACACGTAGAAGCTCCGTCATTAATCATAGTGTGAAAACAAGGTCTGTTTTTTACTAACACTAGAATTTGGAAAGCCATTTGATGAGGTAGGTGGGGTGTACTATTTTATAAATTGAAGACTATTAGGTTCAAATCCTGAATATCAACAGCTCCTATAGCCGACAATAGTAATTTACGCAGTGTTGGGCATGATTGCAGCACCTCCAAAGCTGACATTACTGAAGGGGAAATAGCTAAGTCTTCAACAATGTTATAATTTTGAGCAGCTCTCGCATGTGGATTGAAAGTTGACTTCCGAAATATACCTTTAGTAGGAAATTTGATTACTAAGTCAGGGTTAGGTTTCTCGATCTGTAGTAGATCAGAACCAGAAGGAGTTGAAGTTGATGGGTTTGAATTAGAAGATTCTTTTTCTTTACCACCAACAGGATTTTTACTACCATAATCTTGCGATCACGTCGCAATCCTGACATGAGACATCATCATAATGGGTTCTTCTGAGGCATTTGAGGAAGAACCGATCATCTTACTATCTTGGCTAGGAAAAGGATCCTTCAAGACAACAGGCATTTGAGAACCTTTGAAAATTTTTGAAACCTCAGCTTGATGTGGTCAGTCTCTTGTAAAATGCTCCTCATCACAAATGAGACAAGGTTAGCGAGGTTTACATTTCTCGTCAGTAGATTCATTTTTATCTGATTTCTCTTTTGATTTTTGTTTATTTTTCTTCTTCCCCTTCTTTTTACCACCGGATTTTGATTTGGCTGTAGATGATTCTACAACATGGATATCAACAGGAATTTCAACAGAAGAGTCTCCTATTGGGGAATCTGGTAAAGTTATAATAGGAGAAGAATTATTTGAAGATTTCTTCTTGCTTTTGGTACTAACTAAACCAATCATACCATCAACGGCATGAGACCCTGAAGGAGCTACAATTATTTGATTGTGTTTTAGAAGGTCGGGGATTTTTTCATGTAAATTACCCGACTGCGTATAAATGAGGTCAAGGTACTGAGCCTAAGCAATTACTTGCTCTTTAGTAAAAACTCCTTCCTTAGCTACATCTTTAGTGATTTTAGGTAATAATGATTTAACAAACCATTCTACTAAAATTTGATCCGGAATAAAAACTTTCACTAAACTTCGTCTACGTCGCCATTCATGAATATGATCTGAAATATATGTGGACATTGATTATTTTAATGAAGTTAATAATTTCGTGCCATTGTCGTATCTGACATGCAACTAAAAATTAGTTAAGAAAGAAGTGGCTAACTAAATAAAATTATAAAAATATCCCCGTGATAACTTAATGTACCATTTGGTAGCAGGACCAATCAGAGTGCATTGAAAAAGACGTAAGTGAATTGAATCATTGATAATGGAATTAGATGCACACCAGAGGTGACAAGTCATCACATGATTTGACGAATCTTCTCCTGACTTACCCTCAAACTTCGAGATATCACTGGGCAACTTATTAGGCATTGGCGGCCAATACGAAAGATGGTAAATTGGATCGTTTGTAAGGCGTGACAAATTAGGTAAATCCAAAGTTGCAATAAAAGGTAACTGATGGTTAGGGTTGCAAAAACCTTGCGTAACAACACCATCTCCAAGAGGAGGGTATCTGGGATAACCTGGAATTGGATTTGCATTAGGAATATTATATCCTCTTGGAAAACTAGGATTAACTAGACCAAACTAGGGTTGTTGAGGTTACCCGTAAGTATATCCAGGGTAAGGTTGATACTGATAAACTGGGTTTTGTATGGTAGGACTGAATTGATATTGTCCTGGTACATTTGATAAGTGAATTGTGGTTGACTTGTGACTACCGTACTTGGACAAGGTTGTCCTACAGGCATCTGAACTGTAGGTCCTGACTGTGGTAAAGAGGCTTGAGGAGTTTGCACTGATGCAGGAATAGTAGAAATCGGAGCTGTTGATACTCCAGAAATACATGGGGTAGATTGAACAGAAGCTACAGTAGTTGCAGTAGCAGTTTGAGGTGGAGTTTGAGGTGAATTAAGCCTAGGTTGATGAACTACACCAGGTGTAGAAGTTTGAACAGTAGGCTGGACAGGTTGCTAGGTTGGACTAGAAACTAAAGGTTGTCTAGGTTGACTTGATAACTACACATTCAACTGCAAAGTCTGTTGAGTTTGAGATGGATCCCACACCAATGTTCATTCTGGGGTATGGACCCATAAAAGGTTGAGCATATTGAGGACCATAACTGGGTTGAGCATAGGGCTGATAATTGAGTGGTACATTTCTAGCTCCTTGTACAAATGGTTGACCAAAAGGTGGTTGGAAACCTTGAGTTGGGTACTGACCTTGAGGTTGATAACCTTCAGGCAGGTACTGAAACTAGGGTTGACCTTGAGGTATATATTGATATTGGGGTTAACCTTGAGGTATGTACTGGGTCTAGGGTTGACCTTGAGGTATGTACTGTCCTGATGGTTGCCCCCCAGGTGGTAACTGACTACCTTGAGTTTGCCTTCTAGGTGGTAACTGACTACCTTGAGGTTGCTCTCCAGGCGGTAACTAACTACCTTGAGGTTGTGGATTTGGAATAGTACGAGACATCATAAGAATTTATTCTTTGCTCAATGCTTGAGTTCTGTTATTACCAGTTGATGTCTCATGTTCAATTGGTTGAGGAGATGTTCCTAAGAAAGTACCAGTGAGTGACTAATACCCCGAAGGAACAGAAGGACCACCATATAAAAATGTTTCTGGTGTTTGGGAAAACATGGATGACCATTTCGACATATTCAAAGGAGGATAATAACCTTTGGGCGTAGGATGAAAAGGAATTCGAGGTGGTGAAAAACTAAGACCCAGGTTTTCTAAAAAGTTTGTCAATGATACGTACCGAGCATCACTCCTAAAAGGATTGTAGAAAATTGATTCACGCTCCCTAAGTTCTAAAGTCGGTTGATTTTCAAGGAGAGTTATATCTTCGTCCGAACTAACAAGTTCTTTAATAGAAATGAGTCCAGAAGGAAGATTTTGGGTAATGTTAGTTTCTACACTGGGTGAACCAGGACCACTAGAAGTTGGAGAAGCAAATCCTGAAGATGGAGTAGCAGCAGGTTCAGTTTCGGGCTCAGAAATTTTAGGTTCTTCAATTAATTCACTAGTAGGAAAAATACTACCAGTAACTTCAGAAAATGAAATTGGTTTAGAAATATACTCTGTTTCTTGAACTTGATAATCAGGATGAACAATTAAAGATGACTCTCTAGGTTCCGTTGACCCAACTCTACTGTCACTAGGTGATACAAGAGCTTGTAGCCCTTCAAGCTGGCTTGGTGTATACTCGAAAGGTTTCCCCCGAGTCCTACGAGATTGTCTCAGTAATTCAACGACGATTAAATATTTAATTACTCACATGCAAACAAAGAAAATCTCAATAAAACCACCTAAAGTCTCTAAAGAACCAAACAATTGAATCAAATGCCTAAAAAAAAAAACCTAAGAGTTCAAATCACACACAAACAGTAACTTTCCGTACCAAAAACACTAGTTGGTGATGAAATCCAACGTCGTAGAATTTAATACAGAAAGGGTGGTCGGAATAGTTACCCTGACAACCTGCTTAATGAAATAGATTAGCACAAGTTTCTTCACGAAACTGTGTCAAGTGAAGAGAACCCCCCAGAGAGTCCAAGTGAGTCTAGTCGACGTCTGCTCCAGGTACAGTGAGACCCATCCTTCACTGTCACCTTAGGAAATAATCTTATGTTTATGGACACTAAGGTTACCAACAGTAACAAATACATCTGGGGGAACAATCTATGATCCGATCTACGCGCAAGGGCAGAGTAACAAAGATCAATCCCCTTGAAGGCTCCTCGACATGAGCAATCCAAGGTTTACCAACAAGTGACCCTAGGCTCCTTGACAATGGTTAATCCGAGGTTTACTGTTTATAATATGTGCAAATCTTCTATCTTTCCCAATGAGACAGACTTGATTGTCTCAAAGGTTCGGACACGATCTCGTGATTGACTCCTTTAAGATAAGCTTCCCAAATTATATCAATTACAATTGAATTTATTTCCTACCACAAGATATAGCTACTTGTTTGTTTTAACTATCTTGGAGAGTTAATTACTCCCTACTCCAAGATACTAGCCTAAGCTATATTGGTGATAAGAGCCCTAGAAATAAAAAATATTGCTAGATCAATTTTAATTAATGGATACTTTTATGGGTTGTTTCTTAAGTCAATAGGTATGGAAATGAAACTTTGACGGTGTGAAGACTCGACTCCAAAAACACTAAAAAATGCACCTAAAATGATAAACAATTCATTTTTTCCTTCAATGAATTTCTAGCTAAAAGAAAGAGTTTGAGAATGCAATTATTTGAAAAACAAATCTTTCTTTCAACATGTAAATGAAAAGAAAATCTTTTTGTATTTTTCAATAAGAACTCAAAACGAGACTACTAATGATGCTCACAAAAAATCCCTTTTTCTTTTTCAACACTCAAAACTACAAAAAACGATTCTTTCAAAGGAGATTCTACAATTTCTAGAAAACACTCAAAACTACAAAAACTAATCTTAAGATCTAAAAACTTTTGAAAACCTAATGTATAAAAGCTTCAAATCCTTTTGAGGACATTTTACGTAGTTATTCAGTAAACTAAGGATTAATTCGTTGAGAATAACAAATCAATCGAAAAACATCCAGATGTGTTTTCTTTTATAAAATTGAAATTCAAAACTTATAACCAAGTTCGTTCAAAGATTTGCAACGAGAAAACAAAATATATTTCTCATCAAGGATAGATTTCACAAACCAGTCAATTCATCAAGAAGACAAAAGGACACCAGAGTGATCTAAGGTTTCTTAGGCTTCTAATCTTTGAGTCACTATAGAGACCAAGTGAAAACCAATCTAGGCATGCAAAACTTCTATAAAATCATCTAAAACAAAAATACCAATGGAACTTACTCATAAGAGATTTTTGACAGAACACATGCAGATCTAGGTAGACACTAAAAGTAGTAAATGAAACCTAGACTTAACTGGAAGAAAACAATTTTTTTTTTTCAAAAAATTTCACAGAGTTTGCAGGCTTCTAGAAGAACTAGATGAAGTCCCGCTTTGTGTACTAAAGGAAAAGTGCAGAGATGCCCACACTGTCTGTAAAAAGAAAATGCAGCCCTATGAAAACTTTGAAAAACAAAAGAAATCTAGATCCTAAAAACTTCCCAATCCCACACACATCAAGCAAAAACCAGAAACAAGAACAAGTTTCTCAAGTCAAAGACAAAGCAAACCCAAAAACCAAATTCAGATCCCCAGTGGAGTCACCAATTTGTTGCCCGGATAAATCAATCTTGCGGACAATGCCAATATCCCTAGTATCAAAAGATATCTAGCAACAAGTAGGACAAGCAAATCTACCTTTCTCTAAAAATATTGTGATTCATTAATAAAAACTATAGAGGTGTTTAGACCCTACCTTAAGTCCAACGGTAGTTTGTAGCAGCCATCCTTCAATCGTCTGAAAGAGTTTCTTTTAGAGAAATTGCAATCATAAAAAGGCACACATCAAATAACACCTGCACATCTAATATCATAAATCATGTTCATTATGCTGATCAAGGAATCCATAAAATAAACCATAAAACATAGCTTATTGACAAAAATAAACTTATTTGTATTAACTTTGAAATAGAAGAACCTTACACCTTTGGTGCCTTGATGTTGTACAAGCTCTTCACAGGGTTCAAAACAAGAATCTCCTTTACTTTGACAAGCCTCACACTCTTCCAAATGAGATTAAAGAGGTATGTAATCTCTCCTCACAAAATCTCAATTAGGAAGACTAAGTTCCAGTAGCATTTCACATAAAAAATATTCAGCTTTTAACCCCTTTAGTAACTAGCCCAATGCTTCACTTTATAGTGTAAAGGAAGGAGGTTATAGGTCCAACTATGAAGGGATAGAGTCCTCCTTCAAAGGGATAAGCTCCTCACATCAAGGGGTTAGGTCCTTAAGGTATGGGATGCATGAACCTTAAAGGAGCGAACTTGCCACCTCAAGATTCCTTCCAAAATCTTCCAGAAATGACTCAAAGCGAGGTTTTTAAGAATATACTTGCACCTTTTTAAATTTTACAGGGGTCTGCAACCATAACACAGAGACAAAGTGGTCAGGTGTGTAAGGGACATGACCATTAGGTGTAGGACCATAGGTAATGCTAAGAGAAAGTGCGAAACCAGAGTTTTAGAGACTTTTGAGGGCTTTCTCTTATTTTCAAGGCTTGACATGAAGAACTAAGGCTTAATACTTGCAAAGGAGGAAAGTATGAGTGATAATGGACTCACACAGATTACAGAATGTCAAGGTGACAATTTTTGTGCAACATCTACTGGTGTGGTGACCTTGGCACATAGCACCTCGAATTGGTCCCGCACTGCTTGAAGGTCCGCGACGCACTATTCTGCAGTTTGCTGGACCTGCTGCATGTGCTCTTTCGATGATTTTTTCTGAGGATCAACTACCTATCTTAGTGCATAGAGTCCCTGCATCTGTGCAAGCTTGCCCTCAATATCAGCCATAATGGTGAAGGCCTCATCAATCCATGGCTGGACGCACACCTTAAGAAGTGCCTCTTTCTATCTGGTGACATCCACCTATTCTTTCAGTGCCCTCGCTTGCTACATCTTTACCAGTCGTTGGCTGAGGATGACTATCTGCACAGTTCCCCTGACATTATCATACTGGTCCTGTAGTTCATGCGCCTCTATTTCCAGGCGTTGTATGTTGGGATCCTCCTGCAAGGATGTGAGGACGTCAAAGGCTTGGTCCAACATACTGGTACAGTCCTACATTGCCTGTCCAATTTCTTCTAGTCGTGTTTGAATTGCGGAAACACACTACTCTCTAACTTCCAGAGGAGTGGAAGGTTGTAGCTTCAGCCGTAGCTCAGCGATTTGGAGGCTCAGCTCCAGTTGCACTCGTGTTGTTTCCTTGCGCGTGCTTCAGAATCCACTTTCTAGATAGTGGATCTACATCTCAAGTTGGTAGGTCTATGATGATCGACAGATCTGGGACTCGTCAGCATGCTTTATCAACTGTCTTCATGATCTACTAATTCTATGACACTAGTTCGTCAGGCTGCAGGCTCAGCTGTTCAATGCTGATCTTTTGCTCACTCATCACCTGGATCACGTGGCCCTCCCTAGCGCAGAGCTCTGCTGTGATGCCATCCTGCAGGTGATATAATGTATCTCGTAGAAGGATAGCCAAATTAAGGCCAAGTCCCTTGATCCTGCTCACTGCGGCTCTGTCATCCTTGTTCTTTGTTGTTAGAGCTCCTTCCAGTAACACTATGGTGTTGGCCATCTTTGTGCATAGTAGCTGCTCTGTTGCTGATGTGCCTGTTGCACCGTAGGTGGCTATGGTTCCTTCCTGTGGGGGTCGTACCTGTAGTTCCTGCAGTTGCGCCCTTAGGGTCCCCAACAAAATTTGCTACTCCGACATGGCTTCCTAGAGAGCTTCCTTGGTGACCTCACAAACCATGTCGCTCATGTCATAGAGGTCGCATTTTGTTAAAGTGATCGGGTCGATGGCCAATTGGGATGCCTTCACCTTTTTCCATGGACCCGATCTCTCTGTGACGCACGACCTTTTTAGTTGGGTGGAAGTTGTGCCTAGGTCCACGCCTTATTTTGTGTCCTCTGCTTCCTGTCTTGTAGACAAGTCCTAGCCCTCCTCATCCTGCATTGTGGTGGCCCCTATTGCCTAGGCTACTGCTACTTCTTCGACAGCCCTTGCCTATTCTATGGCTGCCCTTGCTACCTCGTGGACAACCCTTACCTCTGTGGTTGCTTTTTCATTGCACCTTTTCTCCGCCAACTTCGTGACCCACAACTTGGCTACATCCTTCTGTTTCTGTGCTACTGTTCTATCCATCTCTACCAGATCCTGGGTGCACCACTCAGGAGGCCATGATTCTAGCACTGGAAATATTGCATCATCAATGGTGATGAAGGGAAGCTTGGTCCATTACTGTTCCATGTCCTTACGCACCTTTATGTACACATTATGCATGTTTATCTTAAAATCTTCAAAGCTTCACAGACTGTTGTACACTGTGGGGCACAGGCATGACCATCTATTGATCCACATTTGGATTCTCGCTTCCATGAGCACCCAAAAGATCTTGGTCTCGTGAACCCTCTTTGTGTCCTTGGTGGCCCAGAGTGATGCATACTTTGCGGTCTCTAGTAAGTCCTGCTCAATGCTAGGGAACTGACTATCCTTGGGTAGTTCCCCTGTTACTAGTAAAATGGACAAGAGAAACCACATGTAGTGGAAGGTCTTGCCCTGCTCCTGGGCTTCCTTGCTGTTAGTCATGAACTCTTCAGAGAGGAACTCAGTCCAATTGAATTGGACCAGCTCTGCGCATTGTTCGGCCAGCACAACTACCGGTGCTGGTACCTCATCGTTATGGCATTTTTTCATTACCTTCCTAGCCAGGAGCTAGGTGGCTATGCACATCAATTTATATTTAATGCTGTTGATCACGTAACCCCTCTTTTTCTTCTCCAATTTGTATTTTTTCTTCATGGCCTCTGCAAGCACCAAATCTCCACTTTTTCCTACTATTGCCGCAGATTCCTTTCCCTTACAAGAGAGCTAGGAAATCCTATGGATAAGATCTGCCGTGATGGGAATAGGCTCCTCCAACCATAAGTACCCATCGTGCACTAGCCAAAGCAGTTGCCTGATGATGAAAATAGAGATAGGTGTGTGGTGAATGTGGAATACACAACAGATGAAGTAATCTGGCCTTCTCCACACCGCGCAACCATTTCCGCAGCTCTAGTGTTGTGAATGAGCCCTCTGTGTTCTACTTCATGAGGCTCTCCATCTCTAAGTATGGGAACTTTTCACTATCCGCAACGTCCCAATATTCAAAATTCATTTTGGGCATGCACCCAAGGTGTGAGCCCTCAAACACAATTCCATTGGGGAGGAGCGGGTTTGGAGTGCGCTCTTAGTGGCATCCAAGTCCATGGGTATCTTAGCTTTCCCTTTCCGTGGAGGGACTTACTCGGGAAATTTCGCCGCAGAGTGCACCGGTTGGATGTCATCTTCCATGTCTTCTACAACATCTATCCAATCGACGAGAGCTTGTAGGTGCTCCTCCTCATCATCTGTCTCAATTGTGACAATCTTGCCCTTTTCTTCCATTGAGAGTTTACCGAACCATGGATTCCTCGAGGACATGCAAATTGGTCCCGCTGCCTGCTTATATTTCTTGGGCCTCAACGTCCAGGGTGATTTCGAGATTTTCATCGTGACCCCATTGTTTCCAGGAACATCATGTACCGTGGGGTTTTACATGACCTCGTCGGTGGTTCCTTCTACCGAGTCCAAACCTCTCCTGGTAGTTGTCATTCTGTTTGAGCTATCTGTGGTCATTCGCGAACTTCAGGGCTCAAATATTGCTCGACACTCCACATTCTATGCTCTAATCAATTTCTCAAATCTGAAATTAACAAGTGTTGTCTCATGGTTAGCCCCTGGAGTTTTATAATGCCTTTTGAATTCAAATTTGACCGTTCTCCCCATTTCTGGGCCATCAATGCTTTCTTGGCCATAGATTGCCCTAAATTTTGCCCTTAATTTATGTCTTAAAATCCTGCCACCCACTCCCTTTCGCCTTAAATCAGTCATCTTGTCAAACAATGACACCAACAGTTACTTCCCAACCTACCTGTGCAATAATGCATCCCCCCGTGCATGGGCGTGACCTTGTGTCATGCTGATTCTGTGCGCACCTTCCTTATCAGGCAGCTCCCAAACAAACTCTTTTATAGTCTCATGCTCTCTTTCAACTGCCTGGAGTGCTGCGACTATGCTCCTTATGACTAGTTAGGTGGTCTCACAACCTGTGCGAGACTTCACTTCGAATTTAGGCATAGTCCATGGAAATTCTTCAATCGCCTTTACGAGAGTTGGCACCACGCGTTCTACTATGTGTAGTGTGCTCCCCTGGTTACTATGTTTGGTGAGGTGTGGTCATAGCCATGATAGCAGAGTCATAAATTCTTAGTGATAATCTTTTAATGCAGTGGTACGATCATCCATATCTTGTTTTGTCATCCTTGGGTTATCAGTGAGACATGCTTATGTGATCTCATTTTCAAGTCTCTTGATATTAGCGTCCATCATAATGCTTTTCTTCCTCAATCGTACCTAGTCCTTTTTGAGTTTGCAAATTCTAAGGTTCCCTCACTGGATGGCTTCCTGAATTCTTATATGTTCGACCTCACGTAGATGTGTGATTTCTTCCTCCTGATCATCACACACTGTCACCATTGCGGGGCCTAGTATGTGTGGATTCCTTTTTGTATTTTCTTCAATAATTATGGTCTCCACCTTGTTCTGTACCTTTGGAATCCTCTCTACGTTCATGGTTTTGCACATGGTGTGATAGGCCCATCAAAGCACTGGCACACGTAGTTCCCAATTAGTTCGTCTCACCTGGTGAACCTTGTTCAGTACTCCACACACCCTATCGAAGGCTTCATCGTGGAGAATTGGTAGTGCGCATCACCTTTCCTGCTACTGCGGTTTGGCCTGCTTCTCTATTCTACGGGCGTTGTGCGCTTGCGGGGCTATACAACATATTTTTGTATCCATCGTGAAAGGTGGGTGTGCAATTTGTTCCACCCCTGTTGATTAGCTTTCATCTAGAGCTCGGGTTTTCTAAAACGTAGGTGCATCATCTTTCTACATCCATGCCACTCTTCGAAATTTTCTTGATGCATACCCCACCACTATGCGAGTGTTGTGCATAGTGCCCACTTTAGTGTGTCGAACTGCTATTATTCTGGTATTGCACTTTCAAATTTTTCAAAAATTCGTCCACCGTTGTTAATCGTTTGTCAACAGCTCCCTTGCCTCTATTCTCACACAACACAATGATCTAATCATCATCTTGCAATTCAGCATCGTTACTTCGTGCATATGATTTTTCCATCGTTCTACTTCTTCATCTGAATCTGAAGTGCAGGAGATTTTGCGCTCCCACGAAATCCTTCCATCTGCAGTCAGATTCACCCAATCCTATTCTTGCGTAGTTATCTTATAAATACAATCGAGATCATCATCACTATCATCATCGCGCACTGGGTCAATGTATCACGCTCCTTCAGCTGGGTCTTGTTGCACAAAAATTGTCACCTTGACATTCTGCAATCTGTGTGAGTTCATTATCACTCATACTTTCCTCCTTTACAAGTCTTAAGCCTTAGTTCTTCATATCAAGCCTTGAAAATAAGAGAAAGCCCTCAAAAGTCTCTAAAACTCTGATTCCGCACTTTCTCTTAGAATTACTTGCGGTCCCTCACCTAATGATCATGTCCCCTACGCACCTGCCCACTCTGTCTCTGTATTATGGGTGCGGACCGCTGTAAAAGTTAAAAAGACTCAAGTATATTCTTAAAAGACTCATTTTGAATCATTTCTGGGAGCTTTTAGAAGGAACCTTGAGGTGGCAAGTTCGCTCCTTTAAGGTTCATGCATCCCATACCTT
Source organism: Pinus taeda (assembly GCA_000404065.3). Lineage (NCBI taxonomy): Eukaryota > Viridiplantae > Streptophyta > Pinopsida > Pinales > Pinaceae > Pinus > Pinus taeda. Next base: position 34,372 of record APFE031122134.1, read on the forward strand.
AAGGAGCTATGTGAGGAGCTTCTCCCTTTGAAGGAGGACCCTATCCCTTCATATGTGGACCTGTAACCTCCTTCCTTTGCACTATAAAATGAAGCATTGGGCTGGTTACTTAAGAGGTTGAAAGCTGAATATTTTTGAGGTGAAACGTTGTTGGAACTTAGTCTTCCTAATTACGATTTTGTGAGGAGAGATTACATACCTCTTTAATCTCATTTGGAAGAGTGTGAGGCTTGTCAAAGTAAAGGAGATTCCTATTTCGGACCTTCGGAAGAGCTTGTACAACATCAAGGCACCAAAGGTTGTAAGGTTCTTCTATTTCAAATTTAGTACAAATAAGTTTATTTTTCTCAAAGCTGTGTTTTATGGTTTATTTTATGAATTCCTTGATCGCCATAATGAAAATGATTTATGATATTAACTGCGCAGGTGTTATTTGATGTGTGCTTGTTTGTTATTGCAGGTTCTCAAAAAGAAACTCTTTCGGATGATTGAAGGATGGCTGCTACAAACTAGCATTAGAATCAAGGTAGGGTCTAAAGACCTCTATAGTTTTTATTAATGAATCACAATATGTTTATAGAAAGGTAGATTTGGTTGTCCTACTTGTTGCTAGATATCTTTTGATACTAGGGAGATCAGCCTTGTCCGCAAGATCGATTTATCTATCCAACAAAGAATTCTCTTCAATGAGCACTCCAATGGTGACAAGTTGCAAATTTAGTGATGAGCCTCATCATTGGGTAATTATATGGGCCTTAATTGACCTCCTAGCTTACTCAAACCAACTTTTCTCATGACTTATTACATGTTTTTGATTATATTTTGTTTATGAGATGAGTTAGAGTTTGATATTATGCCTAGTGGATTAATATGCATTGAATGCAGGATTGAAGGAGAAAATCAAGGAATTTTTGCAAATACTAAGGTTAAAACTTGAATGGGACAATTAAGAAGGATTGTAGGAGTTAAATCTTCCTCATTTACTTATCCCCCATTCAAATATTCCTCCATCCATCACACCAGCTCAGAGTGCAAGTAGCCAAACCATGACGATTAGAATGTAGTCGAGCAAGTAAGAGAAAAAGAGCTAGTTTATCTCAAGTTCGGGAGTCGAGCCTCCCTGATACTAAGGAAGTTGTTGGGGACTTCAGTTTTATAACTAGAGAGTCCTAGAGCCTCATTAGGATTCGAATTTTTGTTGTAAAACTCTAAGCTATTTTCGAGCTCCAGATTTGTGAAAGTTTTATTGATGTAATTTTTTGTTTTGGTAATAAGAATGAGTTTTTCTTTCAGCCAGCAATGAGTTAAATCAAAGGGCTAAAGCTCTTGGGTTAGGGCCCAACCCTAGTATCCAATGCTCCTCTTTCTTGTATATGTATGTTTAGTTTAGTTTCATAGCTTCATTGTCAATTTTCTTTTAGATGAATTTCCATTGCAAGTAGTGTAGATTGGATAGGTTGTTTATTAGTTTGCTTCCATTTGTGCCTTACTTTAGTATCATGTTAGCAAGAATGAAAGGAGCACCAAAAGGTTTTGATTAGGTGTCTCGGCCTCACTTCCTCCCTCTGGGATCATGACTTGAGGAAGGGACCGTTATGCAGCCCCAAAAGCACATATTTCTATTTCTTTTATAAGCTTTGGATTTTGTTGTCCTTAAATTAGCATTTGGTCATTTTTGAAAAGTAGGACGTCATTGTCATATTTTTCATCTTGATTTTTGCAGTATATCTCATCCATGTTTTCATTCCTTTTATAAACTTTCCCCATGCATAATGTAGGCAATTAGTTCATTAATTCTGCTTTTCTAATTTATGAGAATGTTTCTTGTTTACATAGCTTTTTGGAAAATATACATGTTTTATGCAGAGCAAGTGATTCTGGAGGAAACAAAGACTTCATAGCCAACAACCACCTTCCACTCCATCCACCATATTCATTCCTTGTTTTTTCCATCACCTTGACTAGTTTTCATCATTTTTCATAGAAATTCTTCCAAGCACATTGAGCGAATCCAACCATCTGCTATCTTTGTTTTTCAAATATGAGTGATCCTAGACCTTCTCCCACTCCATTCCACCCATCAACCACCTTTCCTAAGCCTTACATCACCTCCAACACCTCACATTTTTCTCTCGGCTATATCCTATAGGCTTACAGGGAATCCTATAGGTTTTTCGTACATGTTGTAGGTTTTCCTGAAATGGCTTGTTTTGAGGCCGAATTGAGGGAAAAACTCAAGGAAGTCACCAAAAGACTCCCAAGGGTCTCCCACACCATCCAACCAACTCCTAACCCTTCCAGCCATCCTCCAACATCCTTAATTCACCTGCCACATCACCAAAAGAAATTAGTTTGCATACTTGATTTTGCATGAAAAGACAAAAATACAAAAACAGATTTATTTCAGTCCCTTTACTTGCACTTTAGTGATGTTTGATGCTTTTTACTTCCATGCTTAGAGAGTAATATTTGGTTCATTATAATTTAGCATTATTGCAAAGCATAGTTTCTTGGCAGTTAATTAGGAAATGGTGTGATTTAGCATTGAATTTTAGTCTTTTCAATTATTGTAGTAGAGTACCTCTCCCTTAGAGTAGATTTCCCTTCCTTCCATCAAGAAACCAAGCTTATTCTCACTCCATAGAAGTCTGGCTTGAAAACCCCAGTGGTCTCTCTCTAGTTAAACAGTGAAAAAAGGCAGAACCATCATTGTTACTTGTGTATACAACACTGTCACCTCCAAGTTTGTACGAACCCTGGGTTGATAAAGTGAAGCTGGTAGCCTAGGAGTTGCAAAATTATTGATGCAATATTGGCTCTCATCACTTTTTTTGCCACCGTTTCCATGGAGGTGTCTCAGTAATATGTGAATAATGATTGTTTCTTCTATTTCTTGTCTCTAATATGTTGCCATTAGTTTATTTCTGCAATAGTAATTTAGTTGCTTCCTTTTTCATTCTATATTTTTTGCTTTCCTTTCCATTTTTGCAAGCAAGTTTTCAGTCTAGCAAGTAGTTTTTCACTCGGTTAGTAGTTTTCATTTAATCAACAATTTCAATTATGAAAATTACTTTTTAGGTTTCAAGAAAAAACAAAACAAACTCAAAAACATTTCCTTTCATGCCTCATAGGAAGAGGGATAACTTAGGGACATTTTTGCCAAATACCCCCACTGGATCAAAAAACCAACCTTCCCTCTTCTTTAGTGGCTGTGAATTGGAGGAACCCTTAGGTGAGAAACCTGACATATTTGAACAACCTATAGAAGAAGAAGAAGAAGAACATATTCCTACTGAACCAATGGCTGAAAACAAAAATGATAGAGGGAATAGAGAGAGAGTTGAGGGTTCCTTCCCCATTAGGGAAACCAATGGGGACACTAAGATGAAATATATTAGCCCCTCTGCCATACCTCATATTCATGGCATGATCACAGAAGACCTCGACACTTTCCTATTTGAGTTTGTTGTTATATGTCGAACCTATGACTATACAGATGATGAGAAGAAGTTAAAACTATTTCAATATACCCTCAAGGATGCAACATTACGATGGTTCATGGGTTTACCTAGGGATAGCATCACAACTTGGGCTCAGATACAGAAATCCTTTAACAACAAATATCGAGACTACTGTCGGTCAAAGGATACTAAAGAGGAAATTTTTAGGATGACCATAGGCGATGATGAATCCCTAGAGGATTACGAAGAAAGATTCCATATTAGTTACAAGTGGGCCAGGTGCACACCTGACCCTGAGTGACTAAAGATGGTCCTACTTAGGGAAGTAAGGGAAGATCTTTTAGATACCCTACACTTATTAGCAGGACGAGATATCTACCAATTACCCTATGAGGATATCAAGACTATCTTTAGAAACCATTCTAGGGTAGCCAGGAAAAACGGTAGGGGTAATCAAGCTATGGTCAATACATCTTCTTTCAACTCATCCATCAAGGGTGAAATTGGAAACATAGAAAATTTTAGGGGCGAATGTTCGCCCTTTGGCGAAATTAGGGGGTTTTAAATTTTTAGTGGGTGAATATTTTGTATCATAGTACATTTTTACAAATCACCTCAAATAGCCCACCTTTTATTAAGGGAGAGGGTAAAAA
>APFE031122134.1:46703-88585 GCA_000404065.3 Pinus taeda
TCCACTGGGGAGCGACTAGATTACTTGTTAGCCTATCTATCCTTGTTTCTTTTATAAACTTACAGACGGAGCCTGAAGTCAAGCCAGCTAGCCTTCGAACTCCATTTGTCATACAAATGCAAAGTAGATCAATGCTGCTTCAGTCTATCTTCATGTTTTGTTTATGAATTAAACAATAGATCTGCAAGCAATCTAATTTCCCTGAGTGGTGGCTCTAGTAACCTCTTAGATCACCCCTGTGTTTTACATACACTGATCTTTACTTAAATCAGCCTAAACACCTGAACTAGATTGCAAACTGTGAGTGAAATCCCATTCAAAGTCTCGCACTACTACCATCGCACCCTGCCTTCAAGGCAGTCTATATGCATCCCACTTCCCGAGTGCAGTAGGTGCACTGCATATTGAATTCACTGTGTAACAGGTGCGATGGTTAGGGAGGGTTAACTTTACCCTCCAACTGTGGATTTTTCTCACTATTTTTAGTCTTATTCAAGAGTTTTGCTATTTGTAGTCAGTGTGCTTCTATGAAAACCCCCTCCTCTTGCATCATTCTGCCTCCTTAGTGCAAAGAACTATAAATGTTTTTATTTATTGTGCGTCGTTTTTAGTTCTCTTTTGCAAAAATTAGCATAGTCGAACTGTCGTCTCTAGATCTGAAAGTGTTGTAGCTGTCATTTTCAGTTTTAGAAAGCAATCCCATTGTTCTGGATAGTCTATTATACAGTTACTATTGCATAGGATTTGAATTAGTAGCTTTAAAGTGTCGAAAAACAATTTCCATTTGAAAATCGCAAAGTGTCTCTCTTACTTTCACTTCGTTTTGAAAAAGAATATTGTTGAGTACAGTCACTTTAAAAGTAATTCAGTTTTGCACATAGCTTTCTTACCGTCATTCACACATTAAGAGAGCTAAAAACAAATACATGCATGTGCATTTGCATTTTGATTTCTTGGCTTGATTTAGGACTGTGCATTTAGTGTGTGCTCTGTGAAGAAAATATTCTTGACTTTCTTCCGTTTAGTAGCTAGGATTTTCATTGCTGAAAGAAGATAAAACATTTGTTTATCATCTTAGACTGCATTTTAGGAATTATATATACATCATGTGGTGAACCTGAAAGGAAAATTGTTAAGCAAGATCAACTTAAAATAAATTCAATGAATCTAACAATGTTTTGGAACTTAACGCACAAAATCTAGAGGTCTAGGCTAGAGACATATTCTAACGTCGTAAAGCCTGGTAACTGTTGCTTTCAATGTTGGTTGGGTGATTCCTCCACTCTGAGACGGCAAGTGCCAGTACGGAATTGTGCTCCCACATACCGTTGAGTATATATTGGGAGACCATAATAGACTGCATCCTTGATCCTTAGGAAGCTATGTCTACCGCCCTATCGATCGCAATGCACCAAACACAACATTTGGGAAGATTTACTGCCGTACCATAAAAAGTATTCTGCAGTTTTGCGATTGGTTTGGTAATCCTCCCTGCCTAGATCTCCAGAGAAGTCCATTTTGCTCCTTTTCAGACTCCTTAAAGGAAAAGTTCCTCTAAGCACTTGTCACTTCAGGCTCAATAAAAATCGAAGGTGACTAGAGTCATCTTTTGTTTTTTCTCGACTCTTTAAAATTGAAAAAACAAGTTGTGTCAAAGCGTTTAAAAATTTATTTTAATCAGAATAACGTCAAAAATTCCCCCATTGATCTTCAGGTTGAGAAAATGGAGTCTACCAACCACGGATTTCCCCATGAAGGAAATCCTAGTCCCTTCTCCTCTTGGGGAGATGTTGGTGCACCCCATATGGCCACTTTGTCACTTCCAGGATTGACAATTGGTTTGCCCATTTGGCTCTTGTCTACCTCTGTCATTCAGAATCCCGTAATTCCTAAACAGTCTAATCAGCAACTAGACGACACTAGAGTTTCCTCCCAACCTTCTACTTCATCTGATTCTCCCTCTCCTCCTTCCCCTTCACTTGATAAAGCCGATAAAGCTAAAAATCAAGTAACTAAGAAGAAGAAGAAGCAGAAAGAGAAAAAGGAAAAGAAGAAAAAGGAACCAAAATCGAAAGGGAGCAACCAAGTGTCGTCTAGCAAAAATCCTCACACCACACAGTCAAAACCTAAATCTCCTTGTGTCATTTGCAATGGAGACCACTATCACCGAGATTGTCCCTACATCCATCAGATCTTAAGGGACTGGTCTCCTTGCTTGCACAATTCGGTAACATAAACCTCTGGCGATCATGTTGAATGCTCACCATCAACCAATGAAAGTGAAGCACATGGACAAAGAAGGAATCCTAAACTTTCTTGTAAGTTGTGTGAAGGTAGTCACGCCATCCACCGTTGTCCCTTCCTTGATGAGGCTAAAGGAGTTTTGGATGATCATCTGGTTTCACTGCTATGACTTCCTCCTGGATATAAAAAACTCTTGCCAAGTCCTCCACTAGTTGAAAATCTGGTTCGCCCGTCATTGTGGTCGGCCGAAGCGTCTATCATTGAAAATTAACCCTCTGAATCCACACCAGACAAAAGTCAAAGGTTCGATACGGAATTTGATCCGGTCTTGCCTTCAGAGTGTTCATCTTCGAATGATACCATCATTGAAGAGAAAGAGAACGACACCATTCAAATTATTTTCATCAACACAGACTCCAATGAGCTTGGGGGAAGTCCTCCCGTTCCTTTATCGCAGGAAGGAAGTTCATCAGAGTCATATCCGGCCGTCTATTCGGTCCCACCACCAAACAACCTAGTCATTTCCTTCGACTGGAATCTACTAGGCAGACCCTGTTTACCAGCCAGTGTACCATTCAGAATTATTTTACAAGCTTACAGAATGGTCATGGTTGGTACCATCATTGATGAAGGGGATTCTGTGAGTATCCTTTCCTCAACTGCTTGGAAAGCGCTTGGTTCGCCATCGCTTTTGCCTGAAATGAGAAATTTCATAGGCTTCGACAAGGGAACCAGTCGACCTTTAGGGATCCTTCCAAATGTGCCCATTACTTTGAGAAGGAAAATTGTTCACATGAACGTTATGGTAGTTCAAGACTTTAGATTATAATCTACTCCTTGACGCGACTATATTTATTGCAGGGAGCCATCGTCTCCTCGCTCTTTAGAGTAATGTGTTTTCCGCACGAAGGCAGAATGGTCAAGCTCATGGACCAAATGTCATTCCCTGGATCACACATTGCAAATAGTCAAATGCCATCCCTAAATGGTCTTTTCACACAAGAAATGTCTCATCGGTCTCCCGTCCGTCCACCTGATGAGCGCGAGTGATTCAGGAAGATATGACTGAAACCCAGGGGGCATGCACCCTGGTCTGCTTCGGCAGAAAAGCTCTGGGTATAGGGTAGGTTTCAGCGAAGGATATATGACTAGTCCGATACCCGTCCGTATAGGAAAATGGGATTAGACCAGATAAGATACCTCCGTTAGAAGGTAGGCCTTTCCTGATAGAACAAATGTTTTGTCTGCAAATTGAAGGATAACCTGGAAACTCTACCTCGCTATACCTAGGGGCATGAAAACCTTTTCACATGCAAGCGAAGAGTGGCTATTTATTTTTAAAATTTTTAGGACCTCTAACCCTTTAAACCCGTAAGGCTAGTTGTTTCCTAACTTGTATAAAGAAAGGATCTGTGGCAAAGCTTGAGAGATGTAAGCCACTTCAAAATAACATCTTGAATGAGACATTTCTTATCATACGACTGGCGAGCAATGTTGTCGTAGAGTTCAAGCTCATTAAAAAATAAATATAAGTCATGAGCAAATGTTTCCCCCAGCATTCAAGCTCGGTAAAAAATGAACCGGTAAATAACCATTGTGAATGTGTTATCGCCAGGTTTTGAGCCTTGGTCGTGTTCTCGCCATCACCTCCACTCTGTTTTTAGCTGATCATTCACCCCCATATGATTTTTTACCCCTTCGAGGAACATATGTGAAGAGTGATTCTATTAGCCATCCTTGTGACACTGCCGTGATTGGAAAATTCCAAATCTTACCTGGAATCAGCTACTACCCGAAACCGTCACTCGTTCCTCGAAAACGAGCTTTCTTTAAGCTCTTTTCACCTGACTCATAAAATATGAAAATATTGCCGAGTGATGGGCCTCTCCAACTCGTTAAAGGCATCAGAAGTGCTATCCCTCCTCTAGATTTTAATCTTCTTGGACTTGAGGGATTATTACACAAAAAGATCAAGTGCTTGTCTTGTTCGGCTCGTTAAAACTATCGAAAATTCATCCCTTTTGTATTATTTTACGCTTTTTCGGACTTAAGGGATTATACAATGAAAAAGAATATTTGGAGTCTCCTTTCCATTTCTTTCAGACTCTCTAAAATTGAAAGAGACTGAGTTATATTTGTTGTTAAACTCGTTAAAACCGAATAGTGACAAACTCATCCAAATGGACGAGAACGAGTTTCACTATCGCTAGACTCGCTAAAACATAGCGACAGGTTCACCCGAAGGGTGGATTATAGAACAAGAATATGTTATCCTCCTCAAGCTTGAAAAAAATAAAGAGGTACTGGTCAGCAATGACTGGGGAAAATTGGGAAGAAAACTTGAAGAAACTTTATTAATAGCAAGTTGCTCTTGAACATGACACTTTCCTTCCGCATCCATGCCGTGTTGGGTCGTTCCGTTCACTGGTCATCACCATTGGTCTGTTACACCATCCATATTTGGGGTTAACGCTACCGATCCATTGTTAGTGTCGCTGATATGTTCAAGATAAGTCATTCAGACAATTCACCCATGTCTCACCCACTGCAATACATTCATGCATCATTCCTTCATGATCGCCCCCCTGAACCCTGTATCGTCAGTTTGTTTTCACCTCCAAAATCATTTTCTTCGTTATGTGTCATTGATGTGGGATTCCTTAAGGCCCTCCTACAACAGGTCACTTTTTGTCGACATCAGCTCATTATCCAAGAAGTTGACTTAGGAACAACCCTTTCAGTACTTTGAAGCTTGCATGCCTCAATGGCAAGATTCTCACTTTCGGTGACAGGTTTACATCAATGGCCTTTGACCGAGAGATTTTGCGTGGTGCTCAACACCAAGTCCCTTTTTCACACCACGTAAACTGTACTGTAGTACCCTGAGGGTCATTGTCATTATTGGTGATTCCTCTCGCGCCTGTTAATAGCTTATATCATTGGCTGGTAATCAGGCGATGTATTTCCATGTTCGACTCCAGAACATTTTTAACATGGATCGACTTGTACTCCGAGTGAAGATTGAATGAGTTTTGAAGACCCCAGATCTAGTTTCATCCATCCGAACTGCGATATATTCAGGAATATAAAGACATTAAGTTTACATCATTGCCGAACAGATGATCATCCAAATCAAAGGATGATGTGTCCATATCATCAGTCTGTCATGCAGACGATTGTCTGTCCTATGTACATGGAAATTAATTTATAAAGCTGAGCATGGGAATGCCCGCCTCAGCTAGATCATGAAAAAATGTTGTCAAAATAATGTATTATATTGTATCTTATTACAGGTCACCTCCCAGCTCGGAAAAACTTCAGATCCTCATAGTAAAGCATTTCACCCGACATCAGAAATATTAATGACCTCATGCTTTAGGGGGCAACTATTATAGACATTTTTGGGCACTTCAACCCAATCATAAATGTCCATAAACTAAGGGCTCCTAAGTCCCTAAAAGTGTTGCTTCACTACCTAAAGGAACAAGGTCAACTGATTGCATCATCTCCCAAAAGTTCTCCACCGAAAACTACTCATAAATGGTCAAAACTAGTCTCCACTGAAAACTGCTCATAAATGGTCAAAACTAGACCATACTGAAAGCTCAATGCAGGGGGTGCGATGCATATCACCTTCCCAATGTACAAGGTGTGATGCATACTAATTTTCTCCTCTGTAGGGTGCGATGGTTAGGAATGGACAAATGGCAGGGACAAAAATGCGAGGTGGAAGATCATAGAATCTTCTAGAAGCTTCCCCTCTGACACTTGCCACTCTATTTTCGACCAGGGATGAGTAAGAGATCATCATTCTCCAATTGGAAGCATGAACTATTAGAGAGAAGACACTAATCAAGATCCCAGAAGATGACTCACCTCTCTGTAATCATCTATATATGGATCCCTCATCACAGAGATCCAGAGGCTGGAATTTTGATCTTATAGAGAAGTGCTATTGGTTTCTTGGTCGTACATTCACAGTGTTGGGTGATCTAGCTTTTCTTGGGGTGAAGAAGGCTTCTTAGCTGGAGGATTATGCTAGGTCAGAGCACATGTTGTGTAATCCTCTTGCTACTTTTCATTTGAATAAAGCTATTCTTGTTTCCTTCCATATTCTTGTGTACTTGTTTATATATGCATGTATATGGTTAATACACATCTGATCCTGCATTATTTATGAATTTAGATCCTTGTTTCTTGCATAGTAGTATGTTGTTGTGATTCCATAGGTTCTTTTGAAGCTGGGCAGACAAAGAAGAAGCGGCGAAACTCTATCAAGAAGGAGAGGAAATCAAGTGCAAGACTCAGGTTGGCCCTCTTGGTTCTCCTCTCGTATCTTTTCATAAAAGGAAACAATAGTAGACTTTGATTGTTTGTTTCTAAGATAGCCACCCATCTTAGTGGGAATACCAGCATCTGAGTGGACACTATTCCTGGGTAACACTTAGGAACTAGAAATATTCACAAGGCATAATTGGATGGGGTTTTTCAAAAAACTAAGGGGGTATGATGATGAGGTGGCTCGAGATTTTTCTCTCTCCCTCATTCCACTCACCAGAGTCCATGCCACTATTGTGGTAAGAGGCCTATCCATACAACTCACCCTTGAACTCCTCAGCAGAGTTACCACACTTCCCCTAGGAGTACCATGGAGGAAGGAAGACAAAGGAGATAGCCAGGTTCCAAAAGGAAATTCTTTTTAGAAGGTGAGGAACCCACTGAGGACAAAAATGGAGTAAGGAGAGAAACTATGCCATATCCTTGGAATGAGGTAAGCTACCAACTAATCAAATAGATTTGATGTGAGGGTAGGTATAGTGTGGTCTATGGCTATCATTTTAGGCTTCTTGAAGAATTGAGATTTGGAGTAGAAACACCTCCTCACCACAGGCTCAGCATACCATACTTCCTACTACAATCACTAATAGACTCAACCATCAAAGTGAAATAGGGAAATTACCAACAGTTAGCTCACCATGGGTTAATTAGAATCTTTATAGAAGATGCCGTCCAAAACCTTAGAATTCCTATACAATGTTCAGTTTTCACAGACATGCAGGCAAAGGAAAGCATCAAAGCTCTCACATATGATGTTAGTCTTACTGTTAGTGAAGGGGAAGAGAAAGAGACTAAAGTAGAGGAAGAAGAAGTAGAGTAGAAAGAAGAAGAAATAGAAGGAGATGAAGATGAGATGGATGAAGAAGAAGATGAAATAGAAAAAAATGAGGAAGGTGAAGAAGAAGCGGAGAAAGAGAAGGAGGATGATGAAGAAACGTACGAGGATGTTAAGGGGGAAAGTGATAAAGATGATGAGGATCTAAAAGAGGAAGAAGAAAGGAAAGGCATAGGTGGAGAAAGTAATGGGAAAAAGGGGGAACAAGGAGGAGTCACCTAGTGTGTCTCTAGAACCCACTGAGAGAGAGGTAGTAGCTTCCCTCATTTCTCTTAGCACCCCCATCAAGCAAAAAGGCAAAAGACAGAGGCATACCCCCTTATATTTTAGGACAAGGAAAAGCACAAGAATAAGGCAGGGGAAACCCCAAACACCAACCAAAATTCCATTGTGATTGAAGACTCACCTAAACAAAAGGATAAAATTCCTTCCTCTAAGTCTCCTATCACCTATGTGAGAAGGCCTATGACTAGATCAACCTCCTCCAAGGGAAAAGCAATCCTACAGGATACATAGTAGAATCTACAGGAAGTAGAAGCAGTCCTATAGGATACACAACAGAATCTATAGGAAGTAGAAGAAGTCCTAGAGGATACTGTGTTGAACCTACAGGAGACACAAAAATTGGAAAAGGAGGTATGCCAACAACAAGGAACTAAAGAAGAGGACCCAAATTCAAAAGAACATATCCCCCAACCTAACCTTGACTCCTACTACAGGTTTATTGAAGGAGGCAGGGTCATTCCTCAAAAATTCGCTATTCCACTATTCTTCGAGCTTGAGAAGGAGAGAGCTAGAACTCACCAATGGATGCAGATCACCAAATCCAAGGGGCTGGAAGACATTGGGCACATGGAGGAGAAGTTCAAGGAGATGGGCAGAGAGCTAAGTAGCTTGAGAGACATAGAGGCCATAATAAAAAATCAACTAGATATAGAAAATGCATGGTTGAGAGGACAGATGCAAGAAAGAGAGAATCAATTGGCATGTTTGTCTAGTCTCTCTTTGGAAGCAATCCAATGTAGGATGCCAGCTAAATATTATGCCATATACTTCAAGGACCAGTGGATGAAGTTCTAGATAAAGACCCTAGCATAGAGAGGCACCATGCCATTTTAGGACTACATGCAGTTCATTGATCTTTGTGATCATAGCACACTAGAAGATAGGACCAGGATGTCTGAGTTTAATTTGTACAACATGGCCTTAACAGACATGAATGTATGGGACCCTAATGCCAAGCTAGGAGATTTACAGTTGATGGCTTTGGCATCATGGATGAACCACGAGGAATCAAGGGCTGCAGAGATCAAGAATATATTGGAAAGAGAGAAAACTGAACCTCTTATGATCAAAGCTGAACAATCAGATCCCATGGCCCTCATCAATACCCATAATTTGATTGTAAATGATCCTCAACTTGCACCTAGATATCTTGCTACCCAAGAGCAAGCAATTTCACATTATGAGGACATGTTTAGGCTGTTAGGGGATCATAGCATACATGCTTACCTGAGGAGATGGAACATATTTCCATACAGATTAAACATAAGAGAGTACCACTCTCCTAAAATATTGAGAGAAGCACTAAACATGACACCTATGTACAAGCAATCTATGCAAAGGCTAAAAGTCAATGGGATTGGCCTGTAACTCAGTCCACCACCACTCTTAGGAATGCTAGAAGGAAGGAAGGAAGAAGAAGAAAAGAGGCAGTGGGAGGAGGTAGAAGGGAATGAAGGCTTCTATGAACAAGAAGAGGAAACCACAGTAGAGGTATGGGATGTCAAGGAGGCCACTAGAGCTATGAAGTATATGGATATTGATTGAGTTTCTCAGAGGATGAGAAACACTTTCAGTACGGGGGTGATGATGAGCCTCGTCATTAGGTAATTATATGGGCCTTAATTCACCTCCTAGCTTAGTCAAACCAAATTTTCTCACAACTTATTACATGTTTTTTTATTATATTTTGTTTATGAGATGAGTTAGAGTTGGATATTATGCTTAGTGGACTAATATGCATTGAATGCAGGATTGAAGGAGAAAAGTAAGGAATTTTTGCAAATAATAAGGTTAAAACTTGAATGGGACAAGTGAGAGGGATTGTAGGAGGTAAACCCTCCTCATTTACTTATCCCCCATTCGAATATTCCTCCATCCATCACACCATCTCGAAGTGCAAGAAGCCAAACCATGAGGATTAGAAGGCAGCCAAGCAAGTGAGAGAAAAAGAGTTAGTTTATCTCGAGTTCAGGAGCCGAGCCTCTCTGATATTAAGGAAGTTGTTGGGGAATTTAGTTTTATAAGTAGATAGGACTAAAGCCGCAATTGGATTCGAATTTTTGTTGTAAAACGCTAAGCTATTTCGAGCTGCAGACTTGTGAAAGTTTTATTGATGTAATTTTTTGTTTTGGTAATAAGAATGAGTTTTGTTTTGAGCTAGTGTTGAGTTAACTTAGAGGGCTGAAACTCTTGGGTTAGGGCCCAACCCTATCAGCCAAGGCTCTTCTTTCTTCTGTATGTATGTTTAGTTTAGTTTCATAGCTTCATTGTTAATTTGCTTTAGATGCATTTCCATTGCAAGTAGTGTAGATTGGATTGGTTGCTTATTAGTTTGCTTCCATCCGTGCCTTACTTTAGTAGTAGGTTAGCAGGGATAAAAGAAGCACCACAAGGTTGTCAGCAGGTGTTTCGGCCTCACTTCCTCCCTTTGGGATCATGACTTGAGGAAGCGACCCTTATGCAGCCCCAAAAACATAGATTTCTATTTCTTTTATAAGCTTTGGAGTTTGTTGTCTTTAAATTAGCATTTCGTTAGTTTTAGAAAGTAGGACTTCATTGTCATATTTTTCATCTTCATTCTTGCAGTAGACCTCATCCATGCTTTCTTTCCTTTCAGCAACTTTCTTCATGCATAATGTAGGCAGTTAGTTCATTAATTCTACGTTTCTAGTTTATGATAATGTTTCTTGTTTACATAACTTTTTGGAAAATATACATGTTTTATGCAAAGAAGGTGCTTCAGGAGGAGATAAAGACTTCATAGCCAGCAACCACCTTCCACTCCATCCACCATAGTCATTCCTTGTTTTCACCATCACCTTCACTATTTTTCATCATTTTTCGTAGACATTCTTCTAGGCACATTGAGAAAATCCAACCATCTCCTATATTTTTTGTTGACTTCTGAGTGATCCTAGACCTTCTCCCACTCCATTCCACCCATAAAATACCTTTCATAGGCCTTCCATCACCTCCAACACCTCACATTTTTATCTCAGCTATATCCGGCAGGTTTACAGGGAATCCTATAGGTTTCTAGTACATCTTGTAGGTTTTCCTAAAATGGCCTGTTTTGAGGATGAATTGAGGGAAAACCTCTAGGAAGTCAACAAAATCCTCCCAAGGGTCTCCCACACCATCCAAACATCTCCTAATTGTTACAAACATCCTCCAACATCCTTAATTCACCTGCCACATCACCAAAAGAAATTAGTTTGCATACTTGATTTTGCATGAAAAGACAAAAAGACAAAAACAAATTTATTTCAGTCCCTTTACTCACATATTAGTGATATTGGATGCTTATAACTTCCATTCTTATAAAGTAGCATTTGGTTCGTGATAATTTAGAATTATTTCAAAGCATAGTTTCTTGGCATTTAATTAGGAAATGGTGTGATTTAGCATTGAATTTTGGTCTTTTCCATTATTGTAGTAGAATAGCTCTCCCTTAGAGTAGATTTCCATTTCTTCCATCAAGAAGCCAAGCTTCTTTTGACTCCATAGAAGTCTGGCTTGAAAACCCCAGTGGTTTATCGCCCGCTGAACCATGACAAAAGGCAGAACTGTCACTGTTACTTGTGTATACAACACTGTCACCTCCAAGTTTGTACGAACCCCGAGTTGATAAAGTAAAGCTGGTAGCCCAGGAGTTGCAACATTCTTGTTGCAATACTGGCACTCATCACTTAGCAAGATGGATCAATGTCCAAAACCAGACCAACCTTTATATAGATCCATAATTGGTAGCCTCATATATTTGACATCTTAAAGACTAGACATCATGCAGGCCATTGGTATAGTTGGAATATTCCAAGGAGAATCTAAACAAAGCCATCTATTAGTAGCCAAGAGGATTCTTAGATATCTTAGAGAAACAGTGGATTATGGACTATGGTACCCAAGAGTTAAATATTGTTCATTAACTACTTATACTGATGTTGATTGGGTAGGTGATGTAGATGATCGAAAGAGAATAAGTGGCAATGATTTATTTCTTGGATAATATCTAGTTTCATGGTTGGAAAGAAGAAAGAATCCATTTATTTATCTACAACTAAAGCAGAATATATTGCAACAAACTTCTTGTTGCACTCAACTATTGTTGATGAACAAGACCTTGCAGGATCTACAAGTGGTTTATGAGAAGCTTATACCCATTATTTGTGATAACAAAAGTGCAATAGGCATGTCCAAGAAATTTTTCTTCCACTCCAAGACAAATCATATTTTAATCAAGTATCCTTTGTTGAGAGAGAAAGTGGCCAACTAGATTGTAAAACTAGAGTATGTCACTACAAAAGAACATGTTGTTGATATCTTCACCAAGCCACTTCCTAGAGAACAGTTTGCATATTTGTGGAAAATATTTGGAGTTGTCCCTCTTGCCTCGATCCACTAGCTCTTCCTTGAAGTATAAGAAAGGAAGTTGGTATATATTCAACATATCAAGATGAAGCTACTAGGCACAGAAATCAAAGATTGTTGACATGTGGAGTATAGTGACAAGGGGAGCATGTTGGTGTCTTTGCCATTTATGTCAAAGGGGGAGAGGTACGTAGTGATAAAACAATAGAATAAAAGGATATTCACTTCGTGAGGAGAGGTAATTAGTGATCAAATAATAAAAAGAGAAATAGAAATAAACAACAAAAGCAACACCACAACAACGAAAGAAACTAAGCAGATGAGAAGTGCATCTCAGGGGGAGTAGCATTAAAACTCATAGTTATGTTTGATGAGGATGTTTTGTTTTATCTTGGTGTTTCCATAAATACCAAAGGGGGGGAATGCTGGAAATATGTTTTCATTGATGGCAACAAATGGAAAAATGTGTCAATAAAAGGAAAACAAGGACATGGGAGATTAGGTTCCAAGCACAAGAAGAAGAATCAAGAGTAGCATGGATGAGAATGGTGCATAAACTTTGGATCCCTTTCTAGGGTATTGTATCATCCCATATGTAGATGGAATCCACCTAGATTTGGATATCTCTATAAAAAAAACCTAAAAGTATGAAAAAGTTTTAAAATGGCCTCTTGGATTGAAAGTTAGAGTCAGCCAAAGTTGAAGCCCCAAAGTCAAAATATTTCCGAGTTACAAGAGGTTAGAGACTCATTCGGTGTTGAGTTAAATTTGGAAGAGTAGACGAACATTGAAAAAATGATGGAGGACTCAACAAAAAATACCATCGGGTGCACGTGGATGAACAATTAGGGAGCGGTAAAATATTTCATTAGATGATTGGTAAAGCCCCACCACAACCTAGGTAAACAGAGGCATGTTGGTAGTATGTCATGGATAAATTGATATAGCACTTGAACATTCAATAAGGATGACGACAGTCGAGCACATTTGGCACTTACAATAGCAGCTTTCAGTAGCATTTTGATTAGCCATCTATGGAGACCCCTTTACAACAAATCCCAATAGAAGTAGCCTGAAGGTAACACCCAAGATAAGTCTTATGGCACACAAGGAGTTTTGAGTGGGGAGATGTGGAGCTTGCAGTTGCAAGGAGGATCTCTATTGTTCTAGGAGGAGCTGACATAACACATAATCCTACAACATTCAACCCAATGGGTGCATCTTGGTGAAATTATAAAGGAGTCATTAAGATTTTAGTGGGATGACATGGAGTGGGTAAATGTGGACCTGACAAATAGCAGTGAAAGTATTTATTAGCAAAGGTCCCCACAACTTATAGCTCAGCCCACTGAGGCTAGCTTGAGAAGGTGACCCCAAAAGGATATGAAGGCAGCATGCAAAGGAGTATCAGTCTGGAAATAATTTGAATCCATATAGAGGAAAATAGTTGAGATCCCTTAAAAATTTTATTAGGGAAATATGGTGAAAAACTAGCCTCGATATCCTTCTCTCTCCTCTTTCATAGTGGGACACATGGCAGTGTTTGATTGGCCATATGGCAATCGATAATGACATTAGCATCAACCAATGGGAGCATGACATGTGGCCAAAAGTTTTGGTGTTTTTGGGCACCTGAATCATCCATTGTTTAGTGAAATGTGGACCAATCATTGTAAAACACATGACATAGGTGACATAAACATGACATCATCCTGCTAGTTAGTGCCTAGAAGGAGCACAAAGAGGAAGCATCATGGCAAAGGCATCATATTAACATGGTATAATGATAGAGCAACAAGCTAGTAAGAGGCATGTACCTGAAACCCCATTGACATTCAATCACGTGAGTAAGAGCCCAAAATTTTACAAAGGAGGAATAAACAATAGCATTTGGTTTGAGAGCTATGGACCAAGTGCAAAAATAGGTTCTACGTAGGAAATCCACTGATGGTGTCATGGATTTACACAAGAAAATATCCCCTGATGGACTTAAAGAGGAGAAAAGGTCACAATGTCTAGTCTTGTGGTCGAAAAATAGGCTAAACTCTAGCACAAGGGACCTAAAGGAATTTCGATAGAATTGGAAGTATTTGAATTAAATTTAGAAAGAGGCCATGGAGTTTTTCCATGCATCTATGTTTGACAATGTTGGCTATTAAAAGGATATGGGCCTATACTAAAATGTTATGGACACATGCATGGAAACAATGAGTTGGTAGCTATTGTGGTAGCATTTTACCAAAGCCTTTCAAATTTGGTGGAGCAAGTCAACAAATTTTGATATTTTGCAGTTTTGCCAAAAATAAAGGCAAACGAAAGTTAGAATAGTAGATTAAACTACCACTAAAACCTATTAAAATGCAAGAATAGCTAAAATTGTAGAATTAATCAGTTTAGATTACATGAATAGATGGTTAAGGTATGATAAATTTTTGAACAAATCTAGAATATTGAAATAAGAAAGACAAAGGATACAAGTGAAGTTAGCGAAAAGAAAATAGGCCAAAATTATCAAGCCAAAATATTTATAATAAATCTTGAGCAAATAGGTTGGATAGTTCTTACGAGCTAGTTGAGGTGAAGTTATAGGTGTTCTCAATAATTAGATATTGTTGAAGGTATGTTGAAGGTATTGGTGATTAAGGAGAAATTGTTTTATTTTGAGGGTAGACTTGGCATTAATGGTTCTAGTATGAAGATTGATGAAATATGAATGAGTGAGTGCTAAGAGAGTTGTATATTATTGATCAAGGGTTGGTGCTCCTTTCAATGGGTGCTAGTAAATATTTGGGGTTGTGGATACATTTATTTTTAGCTAATAAATTAGGGAATTGTAGCTTCCTACTAGTTGTAGCTAGAGAATCGTAACAACAAGTTCTAGCTTGGCTTGTGAAGTAATTGAAGAACAATTTCAATTTTTTTTGTGTTCTATTGTAATTGCTAATATTAATCCTTTTCATTATTACTTGAATTAATTTTTGAAGTATTTTATTGCATCTTCTTGTTCTTGCACAAGTGAGGAAAAGTTTTAAATTGGTAAAATTTCTACAATACTGATTCACCGCCCCTAATATTGTCCTACTTTCTAACACTCTCCATCATACTGTGGACAAAAATAAGTATACCAAATACTCTTTCAATCATAGTGTCAACCCTTTCTCATTCAAGGAGGGGGAAATATTCTTATGATATGATGTTTCATACGAAGAATTGGGCCTAGAGAAATCAAAAACGCTTTATACAGGACCATACATCCTCAAGAATTACACTCTTAAAGGTGCATACATCTTGGTAGAGCCTAATGGAACATGTCTCAAATACTGTATCAATGGACAATATCTCAAACAAATTCATTCATAATCACAATGCTCATTTTACCCTATAATGTTGTTGTGTACATTTTCTCTTTTTTGTCTAATGATCTCCCAAACATGTGTACAATAAACCATGTTCATATTATATGTCGCAAATGGATCAAACTCTCCATTACCACCATAGGTTTATAGATGGAACTTCTTGATGATAAAAAATTCTCTCTTAGGTAGCATGGACCATTTACACTACTCATCATACCCTCCTACATTGGAATGGAGTTTGCATGGGGCCAACTACTAACAATCAGGCTAAATATGATTCCATCATAGGCATATTTGATGATTCCTCCCACTTAGGTATCAATCATATGTTTGTTCCTTGATTCCCAATTTGTTGTCATGAAACTAAACAAGACATTCCATTTTTGTGATCCTAGCCACTTTTGGAAATACCTTCTTGTTAAGTTGTTAGTACATGTTTTTCATGATGTTACATTCTCACACATACCAAGACATTGAAGCTAATTAGTCAATAACATCAATATTCACATCATAGAATCATAAGTATCACATACACATCATCATCAAGAAACATAAAACCGTACATATAATGATTCATCCCATAACACACACATCACATCAAGTAAAATATGCACCATGTGAACCATCCAAAACTAATATTATATATAATATAATATATATATATATATATAGAGAGAGAGAGAGAGAGAGATCCATATATACACATACATATATCAAAATAATAGTTTAGCTACATCGCAGGGCCATGGCTACCAAAATTATAGACAATAGCAGGCCTACAAGTCAAACCTATCCAACATGTGCCCCACCTAATACACCTTTGTCCTCACGAGGATGATCTCAAACCATGGTGCCCTCTAGGCCTCAAGGCCCTATATCTACAAACACCCAATGATTAAATTGTAGGTTTTAGCCTTATACATAAGTTACTTGCAGACAAATTCTTAAAAAACAGAAAATATACAATGGCAAGAAACACAAAAAAAATACACAGATTTTTTTCCCGTGGATCGAAAAACCAAGGCTACGAGATTGATTTTTCATTATATTCCTTTAAATTTTACAACACATATATACATGCCAACGCATTCATAAATCCCAATCCATTAACCTTGGATTAGAACATAACTATAGTTCCCTTGATCGGATTTATAAGATACCATGGGAAGAAAACCATCATGCCCAAAACCTTATGCAAAACCCATGCATAAAACCATAGGTAGGAATGCAAACATAATACAGGATAAAAAAAATCTTGGGGTGCTACCTTGAACCTCGTGTAGGGGGGTTATTTTCCCCCTGCAAATCCCCTGACAGGAGAGGCGGCTGCCCCCTCTGTGACCCCCCTACTCTACCTGGCACAACGAAGGGGGGTCTTATAACACACACCCAAAATTCTCCCACTTGTTGTTTTTGTTTCCACATAGGGGGTCACAAGAGAGCTTATTCATTGGTCAAGCCTTGTAATTCCCATTGGTTCACTGCACAAACAAAACTTCTCAATACTCATAGACTTTATCAATGCATAGGCAACATTCTTCAAAGTGTCCGCCTTTTCCAACAACAACTTTTTGTCCTCAACCATATCCCTCACAAAGTGATACTAAATTTCATTGTGCTTTGTCTTTGAATGATAAGCATGGTTCTTTGCGAAGAAAATTTCACTTCGACTATCATAGTCTATCCTTATAGCTCTCTATACTAACCCCATACTTGAACAAAATCTCCAAAACAAAATTGCTTCCTTGCTTGCATGAGTGGCTACCATATATTCTACCTATGTAGTTGAAATTACCACTACATGTTGTCTATTTCTCATCCAATTGGGTACATCTCCAAATTGGTTAAACACATACCCACCTGTAAATATTCTTTAATTCAGATCTCCAACACAAACTGCATCAATAAAGCCACAAATGTCTAAAACTCTGTCCAATCCATGTCTTCGTCAGTAGCACAAACCATAATCACTAGTGCCACACAAATACCTGAAAACCTGCTTCATTGTTGTCCAATGCTCCTTCCCTGGTTTTGACATAAGCCTGCTCAATACTCCCACTGGATGTGCAATGTCTAGTGTAGTACATACCATTGAATATATCAGGCTATTGACTTTAGTTGCATGTGGAAGACGGGACATGTAATCTTTCTCTTCTTGTGTCTTAGGACATTGTTAAACATATAACTTTACACCTATAGGAATATGAACCTTCACCAGTTTACTATCCTTTGTATTAAACCTCTGCATTATTGTCTCAACATACTTCCTCTTGTTTAACCAAATCTTCCTCGTTTCCTGATCTTGTTTAATTTCTATGCCCAAAGTATAGTTTACAACACCAATATCCTTCATGTCGAATTTGGAGGACAACTAGATTTTAAAATCCTGGATAATTTCTTTGTTATTTCCAATAAACAACATATAATCAACATACAAGACCAAATAAATAACATGGTCACCAATTAATTTAAAATACACATAGTGATCTGCATTGCTTCTGGTTAAGCCAAAGTCCCCATATATATATGTATCAAAATTTTGATACCACATCCTTGGTGATTGTTTTAACCCATATAGAGACTTTTTTAACCTACACACCAGTTCTTTCTTACCCTTCATCGCAAAGCCTTCAAGTTGCTCCATCTATATATCTTCTTCTAAATCCCCGTGAAGAAATGTTGTCTTCACATACATTTGTTCTACATCAAAATCAAAAGAAACAACAACAGATAAAAGCAATATAATATAAGCTACCTTGGCAAAAGGGGAAAAAATGTCACCAAAAACAATTCCTAACACCTAGGAATAACTTTTTTCTACCAACAGAGCTTTCTATTTCTCCACCTTGCCTTATGCATTCATTGTTTTCTTAAACACCCATTTTCTTCCAATGGTTTTCCTTCCAGCTGACAACTCCACCAGATCCCAAGCCTCATTTTTATCCAAATATTGCATTTCATCAACCATGGCCTATTTCTAGAGTTCACCATCCTCTAAATCTACTTCCTCTGTCACAGTTATGGGATCATAATTAGTAATAGATAAATAAAAAATTGAATAGAAAGCAGATGGACTATACCTTTCTGGGCACCTCCTTTCTCAATCTGGTCTTCTCATGGCTGGATTTTGTGGCTCTTCATTTTATGATTATTATTCTGCTGTAGGTTTTGATTCTTCCTCTTTTAGGTCAACCTCTATATTCTCAAGTTCCTTTGGTAGGACCTCATGTTTAATAACATCTTTCACCTCTCTAAACACCACATTGCAGTTGTACACAACCTTCCTTGTTTCTAGCTTCCAAACATTATAGCCTTTTAAACCATCCTTATACCCAATAAATATGCACCTTTCATATTTACTATCCAACTTGGTTCTTTTCTCCTTTGGAACATGTACATATGCATCACATATAAATACCCTCAAATGTGAAAGAGAGGGTTTCTCACCAATTGATACCTCATGTGGATACATATCGTCCAATGCTGATGAAGGTGATATATTAACTAGGTAACCTGCAGTCTCCATGACCTTTACCCATAATTCATGTCCTAACATGACACCACTAAACATGCTTCTTGCATTTTCCATCAACAACCTGTTCATTCTTTTTACAACTCCATTTTTTTGAGGTGTGTATGGAGTAGTCTTCTTCCATGCTATACCAAACTTCTTACAGAACTCTTAGAATTTCTTCTTGTATAACTCTCCATGATTATCTATCCTCAACACCTTTATCTTATTCTTTGTATGGTTTTTCTACCAGAGCCTTAAATTCTTTAAATTGTCGAAGAATTCATATTTCTTCCTCAGGAAATATATCCATGTATTACTTAAGAAGTTATTTGTAAATGATACACAGTACACAAACTTACCCAATGATGGAACCAACACAGGTCCAAACACATCACTATGCATAAGCTCTAATATCCCTTTCACCCACTTAGCACCAGAGGGAAAACTCACCTGATTCTTCTTCCCATACACACAATGTTCACAGAAATCAAAATCCATAGAGAAATTGGACATACCTTCTACCATACCATTACCATGAATTATTCGAAGGCCCTTCTCTCTAATATGTCCAAGACTTTGATGCCATAGCATGATCTTTTCTCTAGAGACCGCAAGGTTTTTTGCTCCACTCTCAGGAACCACATAATTATTGCACCCATCAATAACATTGCTACCCAGAAGTTTGTACAGAGTTCCTATCTGATCTCCCCACATCAATAACAGTGCTCCCCGAATCATCTTGCAGGTATATTTCTCGAACATTATTTTTACACCTGCAACATCCATCTTGCCAATGGAGAAATATGCAGAACACCCGAAAGTGTTATAATCCTTCCATCTTGAAACTTCAGCTTGAATTTTCTGCGTTTGGTGATTCTAGCATTCCTATCATAACCTAATAAGACATCACCACCATCATATTTCTCATACTCGCAGAACCACTCCATGTTGGGAGTGAATTGAAATAATGCACCTGAGTTAATCAACCACACCTCCTGATTTACATGTGTACTTGAAGAAGAAGCCAAATACACATCCCCACCTTCATTTGAGGTGGTTTTTGCCTTTGTAGAAGGAGCATCATCGAACCCCTTTCCTTTCCCAGGAGCTTTAGATCTATAGTCCTTTTTAAATTTCCCTTCTTTTCTACATTTATATCACACCTTTATAGGCCTTCCATGAGATTTAGATCTCCCTCTAGATTTAGATCTCCCAGTCAAGGAATTATTTTGTCTTCTATTCTGGGATCGTCCTCATATAGACAAGGCATCTCCATTCTATCCATCCATGTTTTTTTGTGTCATCTCCTCTGATAGCAAGGGTGAGACTATTTCATCAAACTTTAAGGTAATTGTATTGCTACCAATTGCAACAACTAGACTATCTCAGGAATCTGGTAGAGGACACAACAAACAAACATACTTATCTTCATCTCAAATTTTAATATCAATAGTGGCTTACTATAATATTAAAGCAATTCAGATACTCTATCACTGAGTCTCCATCCTTCATCCCTAGGTTATAAAACGTTTTCCATAGGAATAATTTGTTCACTAGAGAATTAGATACAAACTCCCTAATTTGTCCCACAAAGCCTTTCTCCTAGCCTCCCCTTATACATTCAACAATATTGAATTTAAGATATACAACTTTCTTGTACTCTTTTCTTTCTTGTCCAAATTCACTAAGTATTTAGCTAACATTGTTGTTGGTTTAGTACCTATATCTACCATGATCCACTAATATTTATCCACTGACAAATTGTCCATCTTGAGTTTCCACAACTCAAAATTCCAACCATTAAATTTATCTATCTCTATCTTTCCACTGCTCGTCATCTTGTTTCATCGCAAGAATCGATATTACAGATCTCCCACTGAACAGGGTCTACCATAGGACCAAGAAAAACCCCTCAATAGAAAAGCCATCCCCTTGAAGCCAAAACAACTCATAAAAAATGTACATTTTAACATTGTACAACAATTACGTGCAAGTGAATTCTTAAAAAATAGAAAATATACAATGACGATAAACGCAAAACAAATCCACATATATTTTTCCCCTGGATCCAAAAACTATGACTACTAGATTGATTTTTCATTATATTCCTTTCAATTTTACAACACATATATTTACATATCGAAGCATTCATAAACCCCAATCCATTAACCTTGGATTAGAACATAACCATAGTTCCCTTGATCGGATCTACAAGATACCATGGGAAGAAAACGATCATCTCCAAAAGCATGTGCAAAATCCATCCACAAAACCATATGTAGCTATTCCCACCTAATATAGGGTCCAAACAATTTTTTTCTCGAGGCGGTACCCCTAGCCCGTCCCGTGTAGGGGGCTACCACCCCCTGCAATGCACGTAGGGATAGTCATGGAAATAATATAACACACACCCAACAAATATCAGTTTTGCATCAATATCAACATGAAAATCATAAATGATGTAAATAAGATAAAATACAATAGTAACACATGTCTGATGGACCCCATGTAGCACTAGGGGTCAATCCCATGTCTAGGTCCCCATGGAAATTCATACACATATATGGGTATTATAAAATGTTTTTTAAGTTTGACACCCACCATGCACAGATTTTATCATTATAGTATCTGTAGATCTCTCCTGCCCCTTCACAAGGCACAAGATGGCCCCAATGTTAGATCCACTTGCCATGGGGAGGAGTCACATGAACTCGAATAATGGGCTAGATGAGAAAGACCCAATTGTGGATGAATGAGAAAATAAGAGTTTCATAAGTGAAATCTTGTAGGCATCCCTTCAATTCCCATGTAGGTTGGGTCACTACAATATAGAGAATCACCTGTGCCTAGTCAAAAAATGTTCCCATAAACACCCAATATAAAATGACAAACTAGCACCCCATAATCCAATGTGAGGTGTTCTCTCTAATGATTGTGGATGATCATTGATGCTACGACTTATATGTCAACATCAAGTATGGTTGTGAACCTAATTTTACCTCCCTCCAAGGCGTTAGGACCACACCACTAGTAATCCCAATCCTCCAAAATAATGACATGTCATGGAAGCTCGACTTGAAGCTCCTTCTCCTAAGGTTATCAACTAGTCAAGAAACATATATCAACCTCACCTAATATCACCATGTCACTACCCATAACATCAAATACCTCTTGTTGAGGCTATCATAAAACTATGAGAAGTCATAGGATCTCCTCTTGCGATTGGGTCAGAGGCTTGTAAATTCTTTTGAGAAGCCCCCATGTTGCTAGATATGTACATGCCTTTTGACTAGATGAAACTACATCTTGTAGCCTAGATCTCGCTCCCTCAAGTGCACCATATATAAGGCTAACAAGGGTCTGCAAAAAAATAAAGAAAATCATTCACCAACATTGTTGCATCACTATAACTGTATTAGAAATAGCTACAATGTTTACTCATCTTTTTAGCTAATACGCGTGCATTCTACCCTTCATCACCAAAACTATCTAGCTTAATTGTTCACAAGTATCATCACACCTATGTGAAAAAAAACCACATCATCTACTACAATTGTTATTCCATATATGTGATGCCTCATGCGTGCCATCTACTTATATCCATAGACATCACCATGGTTACCATATCTCTACTTGGGTAGGCACCCCTATGCTTGCACAAAATATAATCACGGCACTTGTTGTAGTTGTGTCTCCCACTCCCGTGAATTTCCTCATGGCTATGGATGAGTCTCCCAAATAATTATGGCACCTATATAATAAATATGGCCACATGGCTACATACCGTATGGCCTACGTACTCTAAACTATCAAATTGAAATGGGTTTTGTCATGATGGGTTACCTAGATGTCACGCACATAAAACACATACTCTTACATCCCACAATTGACTACAACACCACTAGGATACAACCTACTTCCACCTCACCAAAAATAAAATGAGATGGCATTGTGGGCCTCATCACCCTTATATATGACCTCATTATCATCTTCTGGACTCCCCCATGAGATCTCATAAAATCTATTTTCAAAACTATGTGTGTTGCTAGGATCATGTCACCTCATTCTTCATCATAGGGACTTCACTTCAGTTTTCCAAAATTTCCACTTTGGGCCTTTTTTACACTCGAGATACTCATCAAGTGTGCCTTGTTGTTTCTAAACTAGTTTTATATATCTACATTTTATCAATTGTATTTCAATGATAGTTTCATTGGGGGTATTGGTTTCACGCTTATAGGTCACTTCTCTAATCAACATGAAGCCTAGCCCCCACAATATCCTATTAATTTATTAGGTATCATTCTTCACTAGCATGATAGGATTTCCCTTCAAAGCACTACATGACCTAATATAAACCTTCCTAAGATATCCATAGGGCCTATATTCTTGTCCAAGTTTATTACCAACTTCATCTTTTACATGGTAAAATTTTGTGGGGGCGAGTAGTTCCTTTACCTACATGGATTTCCTCATTAAGTAGTAATCTTTACACTCTTAACATCCATGGCCATTTCTATTTTGATCATAAATCATTCATTTGCATGACCTAGAAGAAAACCTAGTTTCTCTTTTCATCTAATTGTTTACAACCTTTCCTCGAAACTTATTTATTTTAATCATCATGAATGCACCACCACATTCCAAACTTTTCCTCTCACACCCCCACATTCCAGTAGACCATCTGTGTTGATCCAGGTCCGAAAGGCAACTAATACCAAACTTGATATGGTTGAAATCCCTTGAGAAAGACCTAAATTCTTAATAGGGATCTTCTGACTTGATTGCATTAACAACTTTGAATCCATTTGAATATTAAATTTGTGAATGTGTTGATAGTCTCCAAATTCATTACTTAATAAATTTAACGGTCGTAATTACAAAAAATACATACGTAAGGTAACATCATAAAAGAGTTCAATCAAATAAGATAGGATATCATTCAGTTGGTAAAAACGTTCACCCAATGTGGGCTACAACTTTGGACTTTGTTTAAGTGCATAACTGCTTCATTAGTTTCTCTTCAATAATTCTATTCTTTATCAATACAAGGATTGTACTCTCACTCATGTGGCAATGTCTCTCCCACAAAGAGATGTACTTATTCAACAATATAAAAGGAATGAATTCTCACAAATAAGTGGCATAAATTGTTCTCCCTTTATTCAAGTCAAATGGTTTGGAATCTCACATAAAATGGAAAAAGTCATCTTTGAATATGCTTCTTAGAACCAAGCATATCTGCAAGTACATATTATCCCTTTTACAAATATCGAAATGGTAAAATTAACAATAAATGATACCTACATTGGTTTATGTGCCAAAACACTCAATTGGATACTCAAAACTCAACAAACATGGCACCAATAGGTCCATCTCATCATTCTACAAAATTTTTACTATAAACATGACCCGCTTCTGAAAAATGCATCTCTATCTAGAAATTCATGCCAAGCATTAATTACACATATGGGCCATAACCATGGGCTCTCAAATCTGTTGCTTAGATCCAAATTCTATCTACCCCAGTGGACTCATCTAAAATAATCATGAAGAATGACTACAAACACCATATGCTTATGTCATTGTCACTTCTATACCTCCATGGGCGCCACCAGCTTGAACACCATGCCAGGTAGACTACTCTCTTTGCATTAATTGCACACCTATCTTGAAACTCATGCCCATCACACGGAAATTTCTCCTCCGAAAAACCCCCCTTGGTCAGTGAATATCAAAGGTTTAAATAATTTAACAATGGCAAACATACGAAATTCAATTGAAATCAAATTATAAAAATATTATAACCATATAATATTTATATGGTATATTGTTTAATCCACAGTGTATTGGTGTATTGGTGTGTGTGTGTGTGTGTGTGTGTGTGTGTGTGTATACATGGTGCATTAGTTATATTCAAATAGCCATTGGTTTATTGTAACCAACATATATACCATGACAACATGTATTATAACCATATGTGGAAAACCAACTAAACCATATTCAAATTGTGTCTTGTGACCCATATATCATGCGACGCACGGACACCTTATTTGAAATACTAGGTGGTTAAGTTTGTTGTAATATGGTATCTGTGTGGTCCATTTCTGTTGGTTAGGCAGAGCTCCTAGGGTCGATCCTATATGACTCCACTTATGTGACAAGCCATTGTAACCAACCTTACCAACTAGTTTGGAATTATTCACAATGTGATTTTGTGGCATGTTGGTGATGGAGAAATATGATTGTTGGGATGTCGAAGGTTTGATTCCCATTATGGTTGAGCTTTTATGCTATCAACGAAACATATTTTGGCCTCCACAGGGTTCCATATGGCATATATTGATTGGGCCACATGGCAAGACCCCCTTTATCTACATCATTCCAACTCAATGTGCAGGCAATGCCAATGATTAGCTAAGTCATCACCTTCCATGTGGAACTATTAGTGTCGAGTCATCATCTTCCTATCAATGTACCAATGAAAGGTGTTGTTTTATGTTGAATTTGACTTTGACTTTGAATTTTTGTTATTTGGTCAAAATATTCAAACTATGATAACTTTTTCATGTGGACTTTGATCTACATGATTAAAATTGCTTTGGAATCATCTCATCGGTTTCTTCAGCATGACACCATTTCCATAAAATTTCAACACTTTGATATTTGAAGGTCTCTTGGAACCTCTTTGATCATGTGTGATCACCCTATTTCATTTACCCCACATTGAGACAAGCCAAAGGGGTCCCCACCCTTTGTAGTTATTCCCCTACATCATCACATAGGCGACGACATACTTAGGGCATCTATCTCCATGTTTGTACATCACAAACCACTGTTAAATTATTTTGGAAAGTATATAAAGATTATTTTGGAAACGAGTCCTCATCCACATTTTTATGTCTGTTACCCCAAGTTAATTTCTAGTTGTCCTTGGTTGGAGATCTCACAAACATAATCCACTCACTCTCATCTCACAATGTATCTCCTAGATACATCCCACCAAATTGTAATATTGACACTCACACGTCATAACCAGTCAGAATAATCATTTACACCTCCCTTGGCCATCCTCTCGACTCTAGGTTTCTATTATGCACAATTTTGTTTTGACTACTAGCACTAAATTTTATGTTCCAACCTTGGGAAATTCTAGTATTCCCTACATATTGTCAACCATGGTCATTATGCCTTTGACCCACAATATATACTTAAGTCTCTATTTCAACATCAAGCATATTTTGAATCCCCCTATTTTAAATAATCGCCACTTCCTTTCTATTGAAATCAACCTAATTTTCAAAAATTGAAGTAGTACCTTGGCTTTCCCCCAATCACAGATTAACCTTGGGTGGAAAAATGGGAAACATTATCACCCAATGATTTCATCGATCCCTTTGATGTTCGACATCAACTTAGTTCTCACACTAGAGGAGTATCATACTTTATAACAACTGTAGTTCTTTCATTTGATCGAAGACCCACACATCATGGTTGCACTCCCTCTAGTAATGGTGTTTGCCTCATGCATAGGGGCACGTGTAGATGGCTTTTTTTAGAGACGTCCCTTAAGGTGAAATAAATCATCTACTTTAACTTATAATAAATCAACTTCTGTAACATCTTTTGAAAGGATCCTTTCCTGCATACTTTTCATATGACATTCAAAGTCATGATTACGAGCATGAGACATGCCCACCTTCTATAGACACTTTTTGTATAAAACAATTCTATCAATATGGTGTTCTTTTATTTCTTCGAAAGTATTACCTTTATTCTTTCCTCATAAGACACTCTGTCTCAAGAAGTTGACAAGACTTATCATTAGGCACAATAAAATGTGATTTATTTTGTCTATACGCATGCTCTTAACTTCATACATCAGTAAACAATTATTATCATGGAAAAAACATACACACAATTGTACAAGTCAAACAATTAGGGGGCACAAGTGATTGAAACCATATGAGTAGGTAGGGTATCTAAGCTAGAAACCTAGAGAGAGATTTCTCAAAATGACCCATGTGCCTCTCAAAGAGATCCCCTTGTAATATGAAAAATCATGGACACCAATAGTTTAAGAGTGAAGATGTCACCCTCAAATTCCTAATGTGATCACATGCTTGACTCCTTCGTAAGAGGAAATTTCCCAATTATGATGATGTGACAATAGATTTACATTCTCTAGTAGATCTAGTTTCATTTTGATAGCCTTGAACAATCTCCTCTCCAAATTGTACTCTAAGGGTCTATAATCCCGAGCTATTGTTGGTCTGTTATATGGAGAAAAATCTAGTTAATTTTATAAATGGTTTACTTTATGGTTGTGTTTACTCAAGAGTAATGTAGTGCAATTGAGATGGCATAAAATGACTCAAGACAAATAGTAATGCAAGCTATATGAAGTGAAATTTTTAGATTTCAATTTAACTAAAAACTAAAGAAAGGTAGAGAGTATATTTCTTTTTTTAAATGACAATAAACCTCACATTCACTCACAATATTTGTTTTGAAATCCATTAAATCTAAGAAAGAAATATAATCCAAAAAAAATAAAAAAAAAACACAAAAAGAAACTCTCAAACAATGGACAAAGCAAGAGCATCATCAAACACCTAAAATCTCAAAAAAAAAAAAAGAAAGAAGGAAGAAAAGAAGCAAGCTTTTACAAAATAAATCATGAACCATGGATCATCACACATAGATAAACAACATTTTCAAATGAAAAGTAAGTTTTAGATCTATAGCTCAACTTATACCACAAAAAAGTGTTGTGGCCACAACACCCCATATTTCTTAATTAAGATACGGGGACGTTGATATAAATTCCAGTAAAGTCATCCTCGGTTTTCTTTCCTTTGATGCGCTCGCTTTGTACTGGTTGTATTTTCTCTATTGGCTTATCTTCTCCCACAGCTTCTTTTATGCCATAAAGTTCTTCACTTTCAATGATCTTAACTAGTTTATTTGATGAGCCTCTCCCTAAAGTTTCCTAATGCATGGACTTTTGGTACACTCATTACCTTATGGTTGTGGGGTCTTATTTCGGTGACTGCATTTAGTTAACGAGTCTTGATACATCCTTGACCTCATATGGAATTTTATTAATACATATGAAATAATCTGTAAATTTGTAAATACACCCAATTGTATCTATTTAAATTATTGTAATCATGTCTAAATGCATATATTTAAAATAATCAATATTTAAAAAACAAAATATAATATTAATAATAATAAATAATATTTTCACTTGTAAGATATTACCATGTAAGTATATTCACTATTATTTTATTAATATAGGTTTCATTCATATAAATATGTAGTTATATTATAAAATATTATGTTAAATGAACGAACATCCCTACATATTTTGTAAATAAAGAAAAGTTTTAAAACATATATATTAAACTGTATAACATGAAATTCCATTCACGCACTGCATGTGGAATGATTCACATACAACTCCCTCCGCATTGATGCGTTTTGCTGTTGATTTATAAAACAAAACGAAAATGGTGAATTCGTGATTATCAAAATTAAGGGTTGTATAATCATGTTTTTAATTCTTATGGATTTCACACTGCGAGTTTCTGTGGTTGCAGGTAAACGAGAATCCACGAATCAACAAAACTAAATCTGCGTATCAAGGAAGTTGTTGTTCAGTACAATGTATGAATTTAAATGGAAAATAACAAACCCAAAAACTTTGAATTCGACTGTCTCTTCAATTAGCATCTCAAGAGTTCTTCGAGGCTCAGTGTTAATGAAGAAAAACAATTCGATTCAACAATTTTAAAAGCCTCACCAGAATTCACTCCGGATTCAATGATTGTGATGTTAACAATTATGATTGAATGATGCATTAATGATTGGTTGATGTAACAGAAGGCTGGAAATTCTAAGAGATCCACAGCAGTGAGCTTAACGCAACATAAAGGAGGCAGTGGGAGACAGAATGCAGTGATGGAGGAGAGAATAACCCTCAGAGCGTTGGGCAGCTGAAGCCACTAGAAAAGTTTACCTACGCGTTGAGGGAAGAGTGTCCAAGAAAGTTTACCTACACGTTGAGGGAAGAGTGTCCAAGAAAGCTAGACACAGAGGGAGAAAGTTTACCTACACGTTGAGGGAAGAGTGTCCAAGAGGTACGCAGCCTTGCAGCAGCGTAGAGATTGAAGAATGTGGGGACATAACACAACGTTTGAGGATTTGGCATCACACAGAGGGAAAAGGCCAGAGGTAGCGTTAGCCAGTGGGCATGCTTGATGTGCAGCGTTGTCAGCACATTAAAAAGGGCAGAACGCAGTGAGAACTGACCGCAGAGGAGACATTTTTGTACTTAGAGTATATTTTCTTGCTCACTGAATTACAGGTCGATTGTATACTTTAAAGGAAACTATGTTTTAAATGAGTTAGTAAATCATGTTTACTTCACCTCTCGAATGAATTAGTAAATCATGTTTACTTCACTTCTTGAATGAGTAGTTTTCATTGTGTTATTATGTCAGTGTAATGAATTTGTTTCTTAGTTTGCATACTAATGTGATACATTTTGATTTTAAATAATATACAGATGGCTTTTTTATAATATAATATTTTATTATAATATATATATATATAAAATGTTATAACAAAGGAAATTATTACCTTATTCGTAAAATCACAATTTTTTTTTAAAAGGTATATAAATTTGGACATACATGTCAGGAATGTATTCTATTTTTTTGGTTAGAATCTTGTTTATGATTTTATACTTTTAAATTGGGTTACAATTAAAAGTCAATGATAGATTCATGTAGATGATTTGTTAAAAAAAAATCTATTTATTTTGTTTTAGTACAAATTATCTTGTTTAACTTATATTAAGCTAAAGAATTATTTTGTTAGTTTGATATAGATCTTATAATGAATTGATGTCACTTTATTGAATTTGCAGTAGGTGTTTGAGGTTATTTTAATAATCATTTATTAAAGTTAACTCATTACATAAGTGTGTAATGTACTTCTGAATCTTTAAATGTTTTGGAGGATTTATAGGTGACCCCTATTCTTGGATTCAATCGTTCTTCTCTCCCCTCATCACATATTTATCCCTCCCCCTTGATTGCCAATAAGGTTATCCTTTTCTTGATCTAGATATATATCATTTTCATTTTCTTGTATCTTAGATTGAGTGTGTATTTGCTTTTAATTGAAATTCTGACTTTCTTTAACCCTCCTTGCATAGGAGAAAGCATAACACCGGCTTGAATGAGCCTTGGTTTCAATCATGTTTAAGAGGACATATTTTCTAAAAGTTATATCATATGGATGATTCTCTAACCTTTAGTTTGTTAATCATAAACATCATCACTCTTAAACAAACTAATTATCATTCTTATGCGTATTATATATATTCATTTAAGTAGGTCAGATTATGTTAACATAGGCTAGTTCCAAGACATGGGTAACTCTAAACCCATTCAAACTAGTCAAGATTTCCATTACAAGGGAAATAAGTCTAATTGGGACTCTCGCAGCTAAATTTTCTCAAGGGTTGAGGGAGGACATTTCTAGGAATCAACACTTTTGGCTCTAGAAGGAGGGCCACAAATTTTCATCTATGTGAAATTTTATCTTGTTAAACATGACTCATCCTTTTGGGTCATGCATTTAGCACACCTGAACCTACCAACAACTTTCTAGGAAACCTATCTTGTCCTTGATAGACCAACATATGATTGTGAGAGTGACATTTCTATTGTAGCTCATGTTTCACAATTTTTAGTCATGTAATTATTTAAACATCACTAATGATAATGAGCTATGCAGGTTATTTTCTCTTACATTTAAAGCTCAGATTAAAGGATGGTATACTACTCTTCGTAGCCAATCTATACATTCCTAGGAACATTTCATTGAAACTTTCCTTTCAGCACATGAGTTTTATGAATACTACAAGTTGTTTTTTGACATAGGAACTCTTACAATGAAGGAGAATGAATCGATTGATAAATTTTATGATAGATATAAATATATTTGTTTTAGATTTCCCCTCAAGGATCTCCCTTCTCAAGATGATTTATTACAATGTTTCCAGTTCCTTGTTTCTTCTTGCATTAATTCTAAAAGACCACACACAGAAGAAGAAGATGTTCTTGATCTATTTCTTAATCTTGTAAACATTCTAATCAATCTCATTCAATTTGAGCAGAAACTATTACACCTCAAGAACTAAATAATGAAGAATGTGAGGCAGACTAAATTCTAACAGAAGATCTATCTTCAATCCACACTAATCAACATATCCATGATGAAGCAAAGGATATGGATATGCATAATATGGAGTTCATTATTTCTTGTACTCAAACCTTTTCACCGATCAGAGTACAAATCACAATGATATCATAGATCTTTCTCACAAAATCCTACCTTCAACAAATTCATGTTTCTTTGAGGACCACATTTCTTGTGAGAATGATAATCTATCCATCCTTGATGATTTTCAATCACCTTTCTCTCCTCTTGTTGAGTCTTATCAATCAGATCAATTACAACAATTTCAAGAAAGGGAGGTCATTTATGACAACTATTTCGATGATGAGACACCTTCATCACAAAGAGATCCTTATTTAAATAGGTGGATAGATTCATTTTCTACTATTTCACTTTCACTTGTGGAGAAACACAAAATTGTATCTTTTGATGTACCTAATCTTGAGGCTTCCCACAATCTTCATATTCATAATCCTATTGTAGGTTGTCACGATGAAAGCTCCTGTCTTCCTAGTGTGAGGGCTTCAAGTTCTCTTTGTGTTTTTAATCATGTATATATG
Organism: Pinus taeda; assembly: GCA_000404065.3. Taxonomy (NCBI): domain Eukaryota; kingdom Viridiplantae; phylum Streptophyta; class Pinopsida; order Pinales; family Pinaceae; genus Pinus; species Pinus taeda. The sequence goes on from APFE031122134.1 coordinate 78,459, forward strand.
ACTAACAACTTTCAACAAGCTTCAACATCTAAAGGTATTTCATCTGAACTAAGCTTGTCGGTTTCTTCTCCTTGGAATAATTTTCAAGAGGTATCAAGTATTCTTCTTCTTTTGAAGTTTTCTTAGACAAATTGTTTCAAGCAAAATTTGATATACATAATTTGTTTTCTTTTAGCTTCTAAGGTTAGATGTGCATAGTTATGTTTTTGTTTCTTATATTTTTGTTCTACTGACTTTACTAATGCATGTTATATATTTAATTGTAGGGACAAAGCTGATGAGGTGGCTGCATTGGAAATATACATATACTTCACCATTTTTCTTATGCAAATTCTACATAGTGTATATAGTAGGATTAGACTTAGTCTAAGTTTCTTTAATTCTAGGTTTTTGAATAAGGTAATCATGGTAAATTAGGACTTCAATCATCTTTATCGTCATTATTTCTATTTCATTTTAAGCTTGATCTTTAGTTTCTCTCTTTAACAAGCTTATTTTGAATAAAGATGAACATTATAAAGGTTTAAAAGTATGATTACGCCATAGTAAACATTTGGGAAAACTTTATTCATCACTACCCAAGAAGACACCTGTATTACCATATCAACCTATCTAAACATAGTTTTGAGATTTTTTTATGTTGCTTTAACTTGTCTTATTACCCTCTTAAGCATAACAATTTGATTTTGATTCTGCTTAGTTTCCTTTCCTTTTGGTTTTCATTTTCTGGTGCATTTCCTTTTAATGTTTTTTTTTTCAACCTGTTATATGGGTGAACAATATTTCAAAGGCAAACACCATTTGGTCCGCACAAGGGAAATCCTCACTCTCTATTATAACTAGTAGATATAAGTTTCCTATTTCTCATATCTTAATTATCTAACATGGGGAACATAGAGTCCTAATTCAAATTGTTTTAGCCCATTTTACTAGACGAACAAATTGTCATCAATACAAATTTTGAATCTCTCCCATTTACCCTCCACATATATAAAATAATCTACTTGAGTAGATGCAAATAGATCTAGTGAGGTCAATCTTTAATAGATTTCCATATGTCTCCCAATACATATCCTCATGTACCACCTCGCTTTCTTCACTAAATTACAGAACAAAATACTCAAATAAATTCTATAAGTTATTATCAAAAAGGCCATCAAAAGGAAGTTGAATGGGAAGTACAAGTAAATTTTTCGGGGCTATGGATGCTCACTGGCAGTGAGGGCATACTCGTATGGTACCATGACAACTTCATTGGGTACTGTCCAGGCTCAGTTCCAGCAAAAAAATGTCATCTAAAGGGATAATGTTATAATAAATGTTCGCTAATCTTTAAATGACTTCCCAACTATTTTCACTGTTATTTGAGTAGAATTCTATCTTAAGTAAATAATATCCCCTTTCCTTGGATTCATTATTTTGAAACTTGGTATTCAAGTACTATGATGGTTTTGTGCTCACTCTTCTTTCTTCCAGGCTTATGTGTGACTCTTGCGAGTAGTATAACATACAAATATTTTGGGACAACTTCTATCTAATCCTAACTAGAGATAAAAATTTCTCTCTTGAATGAGTAGTAAATCATGTTTACTTCACCTCTTGAATGAGTAGTTTTCATTGTGTTATTATGTCAACGTAATGGAATTTGTTTCTTACTTTGCATAGTAATGTGATACATTTTGATTTTAAATAATATACATATTTCTTCTTTTTTAATATAATATAATATATTATATGTAATTAACTTTATAGTTATATATATATATATATATAATATATATATATATATATTATATATATATATATATATATAATAATTATATATATATATATATATATATTATATTAAATAATATTATGTTATAATATATTATAATTTATATTATAATATTTTATATGTATGCTATATCAAAGGAAATTATTACCTTAGTGTTACGCAGCAATTTGTCACCGTCCCTGTTACCCTTCTCCCACATCTTGGAGGACTCATTCCGGGACCTATGAGAAGTGGCATGACTTGCAAACACTTGCATTGCATTCCCCTAAATATGAGCTTCATTTTCCCTGAAGACATCTCCTGCTAAAAAACCCTAAAAATAGCCCCTTTTCCAATGGCGTGGTTCCATAGTGTAGCCCTCTCGCCAATGGGGGAAATCCTCCAAAGAGGGTGTGCCAGTTGGTGCTCTGTCACAGAGTCGCACTCACGCCAACCATAATCAGTGGTGTTTTTTAACAAAAAAACGGCTGAAGTTTCATCCTAACAAATTCCTGGGCTAAATCTATCTTGAGTTGGGTGGTTTGGCTATGGATTTCCATAGAGAGGAAGTGGTTTGCAACCTCTCATGGAAGTTTCCTTGATGATATGGCCAATCCCATGATTATTGTGGATGATCCCAACTACCCTTCCTCCATCTATAAAAGCTTGTCCATTTTCCTTGGCAGGCTAGTTCCAGAGATTGAGAATTGTCAAGTTTCCAAGAGCTTCATGTTGCAAGAACCTTCTTCATTTCCATAAGGCCAAATCCAAGTAAGGAGATTCTTGTCCAATAACCAAAGAGAGAGAGGCTTGTTACTATCCCCAACAAGCTTTGCAAGACATGTGCTGCTAACTACCCAGCCAAAGGAGAATCTAGTGTCAGAACTTTGGTTGTATTCTTCTTAGATTATTATTAATAAACGACTATTGGTTATGGTTCCACTCTTATTGTTATTTGTGATGATTATGAGTTATATCCTTTCTGACTGATATATAGTTGCATATGCCGGATTTTATGTTTGTGTTTGTGTCATTTCTTGTATGTGCAGGTGTCTATTCATGGAGGTCGTGGGGATTGTGATCTGCCAGAGCAAAGGAATAAGAGCATCATCGCTTCTACAAGCACTAGCGTTGGAATCCAGGTAGGCCTTCATCACTGGTCTTTAATTTGCAATTAGGAACTTGCGCGTAGCATTGTATGATTGTTGCTAGACCCGGTCTAGGCTAGTAGGGATCGCCTCTGTCCACAGAGGGGATTTACCTCCTCAACAATTTGGCGACTCCACTGGGGAACTTGTCTTGCCTTTTTGGTTGTTTCTTGATTTTTGCTTGCTTGGTCAGCATTTTGGGGTGGGTTCTTTTGCTTTTTTTTGCTTCTTGGTTTACCTGGTTATCATTGGCCTAGTTTTGGATTGCTTATTTTTCATTTTAGCACAACAACGCCAATTGGTGCTAGTTGTCAATGTATTACTCGCACCAATCCTTAAAAGGCGCTAGTTTCAGCTCGATAGTCACGCCAATTAGCGCAAGTTGTCAATGTATCACTCACGCCAATCCTTAATTGGTGCTAGTTGTCAATGTATCACTCGCGCCAATCCTGGGACTGCTAGGGTTTGTTTGATTTTAAGCCTTCTAAGCCTCGTATTTGATTTTGGATACATTTTCTCGACTGCTTGAGTGTGTTGGAGTCCTGTTTGACTAGTTTTAATCTTCATCCGTTGGTTGTTTGCCATTTTCCATCAATTCCACGTCTTTAGCCTTAGGGCATCTAGTGGCTTTGTGTGTCGAGCCCTCCTTAGGAGTTTTTGGTCTTTTATTGGTCCAAGCGACTTTCTGATTGCTCCCTTGCACTTGTTTAGTGGTTGTTAATCATTTCGTTGCGTTATTTAAGTGACCTACCTCTTTTTCACTTGAATTCCACCTTGTTTTGCTTTGGGCCTAGATTACATGGCTCACTTGTGTCTTTGGGGCTTTTCTTGGTTTTGAAGGACTGCTTTGCCGATTTAGGGATCTGATTGTGCTTGCATTGAGTGAAATTTGCTTGTTTTTGCTCTTTTGCTATCATTTCTCAAAGTTTGTTTAGTGCATCTTGCCCTTAACATTAAAAGGAAAATCTCTTTTGCTTGTCATTAGTTAATGTGAATTAGAGCTTTTCATTGTTATTAGCGATTAGTGACTTTGAAGAAAAGTTTTTGATTTCCATTAGCTGCATTAGAGATATCGTTGGTTGTTCCATGATCATTTTGTTTGTGTGAAAGCTCTCAACTCTCTTATAGTTAGCATTCGAATGAAATGATATATTGTGGCATATGGTTTGCATTTAGGAAATTTTGAGACATTACATACAACTTTAAAATGAACTGAATGAATCTAACAACACAATGGAATTTAATGAAACATATTTAGAGGTCTAGGCTAGAGATGTGCTCCGACGTCATTAAACCTAGTCACTTTTGTTTCCACTCAAGGTTGGGTGATTCCTCCTTCTGTGACTCAATAGTGGTCTAGTACGGAATTGTGCTCCCACTTACCATTGAGTATATGGGGAGACCCCACTAGGTTATCATCCTTTATCCACAGGAAGTCGAGTCTGCCGCCCTATACCCGTGATACACTGAACACAACATTCGGGGAGATTGCCTGCATGTACGGAAAATCCTTGGTTGATTTCTCTTTCATTTCCAAAACCAAGGTGTATATTGCATTTCACGATTATTTGGTACACCCTCTTTGCCTAGTATCCTTGTGCAGTCATTTGATCTTTTCTGGCTCCCTAAATTTGAAAGGGTCACCAAGCGCTTGTCCTTTCACGCTTGTTTCAAATTTGAAAGTGATAGAGTCACCTTTTATCCGTTTCTTGAATCTTAAAACATGAAACGATGAAGTTTCTTAATTCCAATGTGGTAAAAATTAAATCACCCACAATCACACGCCTTGTTAGATTCTGCTTGTTGGTTGTTTGATTGTGTGTCTTGAATTTTTTTCAGCCCCGTGTGCGATTTTCAGTTTTGATGGAAACTTTTCCAGAGTCCACCAACCTAGGAATCCCCTCTGATGGGAATGCTGGTCATTTTCCTCCTTTTGGGAATGTTGGTGCTCCTTACATGGCAACGTTGTCCCTTCTTGGGTTAACTGTTGGGTTTCCTGTCTGGTTGTTCTCAACCTCTATGGTCCCTAATGTCTCGACTACTGGTCAATCAGTTCCTCCACCCGAACAACATCGTGTTGATTCCTAGGTGGACCTCTCCCCTTCTTCGCCTGTTTCTACATCCTCATCTTCTACTTCGCCTGGTGAAAGTCTGGATTGAAGTAACCAGGTGGCTAAGAAGAAGAAGAAGAAGAAGAAGACAAAGAAGAAGAAGTCTCATAAGAGAGAGGTTAAAAGTACAGCTAATACTCTGAGTACATCTTAGGTTGGGCCACCTTTTGCTCCTCCATGGAAGGTCAACTTTCCTTGTAAATTGTGCAAGGATGACCATCTTCTTCGTGATTGTCCTAGCATTCCTAGGATCTTAGAAGTTTGGTCTCACGATCCAGCCTGCCCCTCATCATCCTCTGAACCTCATGGCGATGCTACCCTATCAGATGGCAATGGTAAGAAGAACAGGAAGATTCGATTCCCCTGTAGGCTATGTGAAGGCAACCATCTCCCTCACCTTTGTCCACTCATGAATAAAGCTTCTGTTGTTTTGGAAAGTCTTATGGCTTCTTCTTCACCCCAACTCCCCGTTGGTTATCAGAGGCTCCCTTCAGATCCTCTCCCTGTTGACAAAGAGATTGATTTAGATCCTTCTCTTGTCCATCCTCCTCTTTCCGAACCTGGCTGTGCTAAGCTTCTTCGAGACCAACCATTCGTTAGAGAGAGTGTCAACCTGGGTTCATCACCTGTTGATCACTCTGTTTCGGAGGAGTGTCATGCTCATGTTCTTCTCATCTTGTCAGATTCTCCTAAGTTTGAAAACGCCTCTCCTATCCCAGCTGATCCCAAGAGTCCTTCTTCGAAGCAGGGGGGCAATCATACGATTCCCCCACCAAGTAGTTCAGTCGTTTCCTTCGACTGGAGTCACCTGACTTCTTTCTGCCTTCCATCCGATGTGCCTTTCCAGATTACAGTACATGCCTATAATAAGGCAGTACTTGGCACTATCTTAGATGAGGGTGCATCTGTCAGTTTTATGCCTTCCACTACTTGACAAGCTTTGGGCTCCCCACAGCTTGTGCCGGTCGCACAAAATCTGATGGCATTTGACGGAGGAACCAGTCAACCATTAGGGATCCTTCCGAAGATCCCTATTACTTTGGGAGGCAAAACTGTCTATGTGGACGTACTAGTTACCCAAGGTGCTTTAGATTTCAGTCTTCTCCTTGGTCGTGACTATGTTTATGCCATGGGGGCCCTTGTCTCTTCACTTTTCCGTGTGGTTTGCTTTCCACACGATGGAAGGATCATGACTATAGATCAATTATCATTCTTTAGTCCCCCGGTGCCTCCTACGCAGTTGTCATCCCCTCCTGGTTTTTATCCACCAGTTGTATCCGCCCCACCGTAGGTCAACTACGTCGCTACTTATCCCGTGCCTATTTCCAGTGATGTTGCCGTCATGCATAGTGTCCTGGGGGCATTGCGTCCTTACTTCCAAGATGTTGTCCTTCCACCGGGAGTGACACTCTTGGAGGCAACGACTTCCTGTTCAGTATGATGAAGTTCGTTTGGAGCATAGTTCGCTTTCCTATATCAAGCTCCTTAAAAAATGAAATTGGGTCTGGTTCGAGCACAGTTCCTGACCTTGTGTCAAGCTCATTAAAAAATTCAACAAGGGTTATGAGGATAGTTCTTTTACTGTGTCAACCTCATTAAAAAATTGAAACAACTCCCTTTCCAAATCGAGTCTTTTGAGTAAGATCTCGTAAAATACAAGTCGAGTCTTTCCAAGATCTTGAAAGTGAACCTTCATTCCATCCACTTTGTTGAATGCAATGAAGCTTGGGGGGCATGTACCTCATTTTGCGCCATTATGCTAGGGGCATGCGAACTTATAACAAGCATAGTTTTTCATTTCAAGCTTGTGTAAACATGAAACCGAATCCAAGCAGAGTTTTCCATGGTTCAAGCTTGTGAAAAAATGAACCCATACCCGATGTACATCTCGTGATTGTTGTCTTTATCCGCTAAATTTGGTTAGATGAGCCTTGGTTGTTTTCATCCCATCACCACCATCTCTTTGGCCGATCATATGCTTTCACTTGTTTGTTTTCCTTTCTTGAGGGACCGTAGTTAAGAGTGGTTTTGTTAGCCAGCCTCTTGACCATTACATGTTTTGACCAGTTCCACCATTGCCGGAACCAGTTTCTACCCTTTATACCACTCGTTCCTCTTGGACGAGTCACCTTTAAGCTCTTTTCTAACTCGTAAAATATGAAAAGATTGCCGAGTATTTTTTCCCTTTTTGACTCATTAAAGAGAATAAAAATGGAGGGCTACTTTCAACTCTTTTCTAACCGATTAAAGATGAAAAGATTGCTGAGTTATTCCTCTTGACTCGTTAAATGTAAATAAGAGGCAGTCACCTTTAAGCTCTTTTCTGACTATGTAAAGACGAAAAGATCGTCGGGCCCTTGTCATTTCAGGCTTGTTAATGGTTACGAAACGACGTGATTTCGATCACCTTTTTACTTTTTCAGGTCGAAGTCACTAATCATGAAAAGTACTCTTCGATCGTAATGGTCGGGGGATTCTTTCGAGCATAGTTCTTGATCTTGTGTCAAGCGCGTTAAAAAATGAAATAAAGGTTATGAGGATAGTTCTTTTACTGTGTCAACCTCATTAAAAAATGAAACAACTCCCTTTCCAAATCGAGTCTTTCGATTAAGATCTCGTAAAATACAAGTCGATTCTTTCCAAGATCTCAAAAGTAAACCTTCATTCCATCCACTTTGTTGAATGCAATGAAGCTTGGGGGCATGTACCTCGTTTTGCGTCATTATGCTAGGCACATGTGAACTTATAACAAGCATAGTTTTTCGTTTCGAGCTTGTGTAAACATGAAACCGAATCCAAGCAGAGTTCTCCATGGTTCAAGCTTGTGTAAAAATGAACCCATACCCAATGTACATCTCATGATTACTGTCTTTATTCACTAAATTCTGTTAGATGAGCCTTGGTTGTTTTCATCCCATCGCTACCATCTCTTTGGTCGATCATATGCTTTCACTTGTTTGTTTTCCTTTCCTAAGGAACCGCAACAATGAGTGGTTTTATTAGCCAGCCTCTTGACCATTACATGTTTTGAGCAGTTCCATCATTCAGAACCAGTTGCTACCTTTTATACCACTCGTTCCTCTAGGACGAGTCACCTTTAAGCTCTTTTCTAACTCGTAAAATATGAAAAGATTGTTGAGTATTTTTTCCCTTTTTGACTTGTTAAAGAGAATAAAAATGGAGGTCTTCTATCAGTTCTTTTCTGACCATTTAAAGATGAAAAGATTGATGAGTTATTCCTCTTGACTCGTTAAATGTAAATAAGAGGCGGTTGCCTTTAAGCTCTTTTCTGACCGCGTAAAGACGAAAATATCGTCGGCCCTTGTTGTTTCATGCTCGTTAACAGTTATGAAACGATGTAACTTCAGTCACTTTTTTACTTTTTCAGGTCGAAGTCACTAATCATGAAAAGTACTCCTCAATCGTAATGGTCGGGCGGTTCTTTCGAGCATTGTTTATACTTTTTTGGGCTCGAGAGACACAACTTTACAAAAAAGGACACCCCTAGAGTTTACTTTTCTACTATCTTTTCAAACTTTCTAAACATGAAAAGACGTCGATTTCTTCCTCTGTCAAACTTGTTAAAACTTGATGACATTGGATTCCGTCGGAATGATGCTTTACAAGCATATGCTACCCCTATCAAGCTTGTTCATAAAAATAACTGGGGTACTCACTAGAAATGGTGGGGAAAATGGAATCACAATCATTTTCATGTTGGCAGTATGTTGCTCTTGAACATGGCACTTGTCTGCATTTGTGCCTTGGTGGGGACATCTCATCTCATTTTTCACTTGCCTCCATCGGTTTGGGTGATCCTGTTTGACCTCTCATCTGCTCTTTGCCTTGTCACCATGACCTCTGATCATTTGATGTCAAATACTGCCAAGTCCACTGTCGTGCCGCTGATATGTTCAAGAGAAGTTGACCTCTGCGAAATAATCAACCTCCCTTTGATAACTCACATAATCTTGATTCATGAAAAATATTATCCTCCTCTATCTCACGTCGATCATGTGGGAAACACTATGGCCCACCTTCGATAAAGGCCACTTCCTGTCGATTTCAGATCATTATCCAGGAAGTTGACCCAGAGACTCCCTTCTGGTCCCTTGGAGCCTACATGCCTCAATGGCAGGTTCTTTGCATTCGACGTGAGGTTTTCATCATTGGCCTCCAATCGAATGATTCTACGGGTGTTCGACATCGGCTCACTGATTCGCACACCGTAGATTGTACCTATAGTACCTTGAGGGCCATTGTCATTATTGGTGGTACCTCTCGCGTCTGTTAACAGTCTTCATCATTGGCTGGTAATCAGACAATGTTCCTGCATGTTCGACTTCGACTCCTATATTCACATGCTTGAACTTGTACTTTGTTCGGGTCGAGATGGAGCACAAGACCCTGGATTTTGTTTTTTGGGATCCAGGTTGCAATATTGTGGATTATTATGATTATTACATGACTCATTCACTAGATGGTTGTGACCATGCCTGATTCTATTTATCGATCCTCACTGGATGGTTGCGTCCATACCTTGGATCTAGATTCTATGTACTCTGCTATGGATGGTTGTGCCCATACCACATATATCATGTACTTGAGATATCATTTGTACTCTCCACGTAGATTTTTCGGCAACAATGTTTTCAGTTGGACATGTTCTTGTAAAGCATTTCACCCCTCTCTCTCTCTCAGGCCTCATGCTTTAGGGCGCATTTCTTACACAACAATTTGTCACTGTCCCTGTTACCCTTCTCCCACATCTTGGAGGACTCATTCCGAGACCTATGGGAATTGACATGACCTGAAAACACTTGCATTGCATTCCCTTGAACATGAGCTTCATTTTCCCTGATTATTATGATTATTACATGACTCATTCACTAGATGGTTGTGACCATGCCTGATTCTATTTATCGATCCTCACTGGATGGTTGCGTCCATACCTTGGATCTAGATTCTATGTACTCTGCTATGAATGGTTGTGCCCATACCACATATATCATGTACTTGAGATATCATTTGTACTCTCCACGTAGATTTTTCGGCAACAATGTTTTCAGTTGGACATGTTCTTGTAAAGCATTTCACCCCTCTCTCTCTCTC